>OLKM01001270.1:130000-151748 GCA_900291075.1 Melanogrammus aeglefinus | reverse complement strand
ATAATACATGTCATTGGGCACAAACTTTTATCGGGAAGCAAATCAATAGGCTTGTGTCATTATTGATGTTAAGGCCTCCAATTTTCTGAACACAGCTCATCTGACTTTAGCATAGCATGTTGAATTGTGTTCATTGTTGTTGTGCACCGAGTGTCACAAGTCGCTCTGGAAGCGTAGATGTGTGTAACGGAGTGATCACGCTTGTTTTGCGCTCTGCTTAGCTCGCGCGTACCATCCGCTTATACAAGAGATTTAGTGCTCAGTGCCTGTAGTAGTGGTGTCGCGTTCCACTCGTCGTGTAAACGCTGCGAGCCTGTCTCCCGCCAGCGGCTCCTGTGCTTGTCTAAGAGTGTTTGGTGCGCTACACCAGATTCTACACCAGACACCACTACACACTAAGCCATCCACACCCGATACATCCTGTGGAAGAGTCACCACAAAGTATATTTCCCGCGAGACCAATCACGGACCCACACTACTCACATCTTAACACACTAACAACCTTGAGACAACAAAAGTCTATAAGCAGAGAACACATGCACACATATAACTTCAATCGATCACACACACATCTACTACACGTAACGCCGGCTCTACAACACACACGGTGACCAGGTTCTCCTTCAATTTGACCCTGATTTGACCACCAAACACAGCTCTTAATCTAGACGAACTCAGGAAAGGTCACACCCACACCTACCGCTCCTTGAGAAGTGTGTAGAAACCCCTTATTTCTAGGGCCTTAACTGGGACCCCCCCGCCACTACCGAAACGTAGAATAAAGTTAGCGCGCATAGTTCAAATTTTCAGGGCGGTTCAAGGAACCTTCCTATCTCAAAACTGTTTTTTGCACCACATCTTGAACCATTTAGCGTCTTTGCAGGCAACACTCCTAGGGGCTTTTGTCCGAAATGACGAGGCTCATTTGGGGAAAACTTTTTTTCGTCTAAGGGCTAGAACTCAATCTCGGGATATGTCGTTCTCGGGGACCCGGGAAATGGTACTGTGTAAAAAACATTATTCAGTGGCATTCCCTAGCCATCTCGAAAAGGCCAGGACCCAAAGGGGCGTGACCTCCAAACAGCTTAGCAGTAAATGCTAGCATAATTCAGTGTTAGTTTCTAGTCCCCATTTTGTGAGGAGTGGATGTGCCGAGGTGTACATTTGTGGCTTCAAGGTGTGTAACACAGCTGGCTTGGCCAAGTTTTTGAATCTGGGGTCAAAAGGTCAAAAGGAACCCGGACCACGCCAGCTCTTATGTGAATAGGATAACAATAGAAAGTCTAGATGTTGCATTTTCTCTCATAACTTTTTGTTGTCATTATAAAGAAGAGGGGCCGTGGATTCTCAGATAGACATGTTGTGTGTGCGTCTCTTGGCTTAGGCTGTAGTCTGAGTGAGTAGAACTCATGGGACCAAAATCTTGCAAGCGGAGCCGCCTTGGGTGAGGTTGCAACGAGATGAGCACTTGCTGAGTAATTTCTTGTAGGCTTGGTGGCGTAAGAGGGCAAACCAAGATGTCCTTCAACATCTACGCTTCCAGGCGATTGCAATGGTGCCACACATGAACACATTCAAACATGTTGTAGTAATTAGCTGTCGAATTTGGAGGGCCTAATCAATAATGAACAGCTATTGATTTGCTTCCCGATAAAAGTTTGTGACAAATGACATGTTATTTAGGCATCTACACATTGAGCTGAGTCCAATGACACCAAGCATGACACTTCCACGGCCCGACACGGCCCCCTCACTACACGGCCCCTGTATTTTACATGGTACACCTCATGGTCGTAGGACATGATACTCGGTGTGGCACAAGGTCGAGCTTGATCTCATTGGACTCAGCTGCTAATGTAGATGCTAAATAACATGTCATTTGTCAGAAAACTCAATCGGAAGCAAATCCTATAACTGGTCATTATTGATAAGGCCTCCAAAATCGACAGCTAATGACTAACCCTGAAAACATAGTCAAATATGGTCATGTATGGCACCGTTGCAATTGCCTCGAAACGTAGATGTCAAAGGACACCTTGTTTTGCCCCGTTTACGGGCAGATATTTTCATGGAATATCTATATTTCCTAAGCAAGCTAGCGCGGTTATGAAAGCTAACGTTTTACGACAAAAACAACACACAATTTACGGCAGCTCCATTTGACGCCTTTAAGCAACGTGGTTTTCGAGAGTGCGTGACGTTTGACGCAGGCCCATTGAAAGAAAAGGCCAAGGCATGTCACATGTTTAAAGCCGTTTTTTGTATTTAATTAATTATATATATATAATAATATATTATATTATTATATATTGTATATATACAATTTATTTTGTTGTAATATTCTATCTATAAGTAGACCATAACTTTTATTCAATTATCGTTATAACAAGATCTGTATCTGACCATTGAAAATCCACTTCCTGGCCCACAACTGGTTGCCTGTACGTTCTATACATTTCATCCCTTACATAACCAGCAAAGACAATGGTTTTATTCCCATGATTTTAAACGGCATGCGAGCTGCTGGTTTCAGCGTCCATAGCACACTCATCATAGCAGGCTCAAGTGTACCATGTTTATTATGTGGAGCCGACTGAAATATTTCTTCTCGTCATAACTATCAAACCAAACATCCCTTCACATTCGCCGAGCGACGATTATGAAAGTAAAATGCACATTTCTCGCTTAAAAATGTTTACATAAACCACTTTTAATATGGCGTAACTATGCTAAAATATCATAATTTCCACCAAGAATAAAAAGTATGTCCGCCTGTTTCACAGAAAAATATCCTAAAAACTATTCCACATAGGAAAGATGCTCACAGCGTCTATCCGTGACGTAGTCGTGCCCATTTCAGAATGCATTGGTTAACATTTCGTGATGCGTTCCACGAAAAAAAGTCGGAAAATCGTACTCTGGGACACGATTCCATAGATTAACGTTTCGTGCGCAATGAGCACGAAATCTCGTGAGAGACCGGGTTGGGATTAACATATCCAACACCGTTGAAGTCTCGCTCGCAATCGCAAAACCCGCGCTGTTCAGGGCCGTCCCGACCCGACTCGTTTCATCCCAAATTGTACGGGTCACCCAAACCAGTGCAGGACTCTGCTCCAGGTGCCATAAAGGGCTTTTCACACGGGAGGCGTTTGTCGGCCCCTGATAATGTATATCTCAATGGGAGAGGCGAGCGGGCAGAGAGGAGGCTCTGTGTCCTGTCAAGCGGCCATGACAAGCGGGCGCACTCCCGTGAAACTGCCGCTTCTCTGTACTTGTCGAACGCATGCATGCGCAAACCTGGAAACCGTTGGGATAGATGAGAATCACAATAAAATGTGACACTGAATTTGAAACAGCACATTGTAATTTCTGCATCTATTATCAAAATAGTTATTAGTAATACAGTGGAAATTAGTAGAAATGTGAATATTTGGTTGGCACATTGATTAACGGTGTGTGTGCCCTAAAATTTCTGGTTGTGCCCCTTAAAATTTTCAGTTAGGGGCCACAGTGCTCCCTAGTGAAAAAAATAAGTTCTGGAGCCCTGGGTGGACCATAGAACCGTACCGGGAGTGGACCGTAGAACCGTACTGGGGGTGTGGATCGTAGAACCGTACCGGGGTTGGATTACAGCGGGCCAAATGGTGTGTCTGTTAGCGGCCTTCGCACAGAGCCATGCCCTGGCTCAGCTGCAGATGACTTGCTGTGTAGCTGGGAGCAAGATGGCATCTGTGCCAGGTAACGCCCTGCCCCGTGTGACCGGGCTGCCGGGGACGCCCAGTATCTGGTGCTATGGTTCAATCTCCGTCTTGGTGGAGGAAATCCGTCCCTCTCTTGGTGTAAGAAGGCCCTTGCCCTTATAGTCATCTAGCTTTCTTGTCTTTGTTTGTGCTGACATGCGTAATTTGATCTGCTGGAACAGCTACTTTCCTACGCGGGAATTACAATAGGAAATGTTCTGGAGTCATTGTAAAAAGATTAAATATTTATCTTTTTTATATTTTTGAGCCTTGTGAGATATTTCTTATCAACTATTTTACCATAAAGTTTTCAGTATAGTTCGAATTTAGGTTTCTGGTTAGAGAAAGAGACGGGAAGCCGCATTTAAGAACTATGAAAATTCATCAAATGTGTTGCGTTAAAGGTGCTAATCTGTAACAAATGTTGCTGTTCTAAAATCACTAAACAGAACCGGGGATGTGTCATCAGAGATTAAGGAAAATGCTAAATTCAAAAATACTGGATCTCCAACAGCAGGAGCTCCAGCTGGTGTGTTGTGTCGTTTACACGTGTGCGGATGCGGTGGTCGCTTTGACTTCTGAATCTTTATCAACACAAAATCACACGGAGCCGTTCGCCACAAACGACACAGAGAATCCTATTTTTAAAACTGAACATGGCACGCTGTTTTATATACTTTTGAGAAAGAGCAGTCTTGTCTCTGTTGAATGTTCAGTAAGCCTGAAACCTGCTTTTAATGTTTCATACCAAACCTATGGGAGCACTAGCCGTTGGAAAAAAGGTTCCAGAGACTTCTGAGATGAAGGGCAGATTGGAAATGAGTCAGTAATTGGTACCGAACATAAAGGACCAGGTGTGCTTCTTCAGCAGGTGCTGGCCGCTCGTTATTAATGCAAAGTAAAACTTTTTTGGAGGAACTTGGATTGGATCCATCTAACCATTTTGTGTAGGTAATGGTGATGTTTTGAACACGTTAAACCCAATGATTCATCGTTTGCGTAATATACCTTTTATAACCATGAATGCACAAACATGGCAGGTTGGATGTTTTATATTCATAGAGTAATTTTAGTTTGAGATTCTTCTCGGGAATCCAATAACCAGAATTCCAGGCCCCTAGCCCTCTGATCAAAGTTTTTTTTAGATATTTAAAACAATTTTGCTAAATTAATTACTTTGCACATCCATTAAAATCCCCTGTAGTTTCCTTTGTTTTGGTAGGACTGTCTAAATGAGATGGTGGCATGTGACTGCAATGGAATAAGGGGTTTGCTCGGGTAATGAGACGGGGCAGTATTTTGTGCACAGTACCCAGTTGTCTTGATTTTTGTTGCAAATGAGTCATACATATGCTTCAATTCATAGGCCTTTTCTTTTTGTCTTTTAAATGGATGACTTGCGACTAGTTCAGAGGCAAAGAGACACAGTGCTCCACTCAGAACTCTTTTGTGAACCAGTGGAGTCACGGAGCATCAGAGCTGATGTTTTCGTGTCAGCATATTGTAGACAGAAGTGCTGTGAAGAGCAAGCATTGTGCTACGAACTACACGGGCTGACGTACACACGAGCATTCCTGCCTAACCAGTCCTTCACACACACACACACGCACACACACACCATAAGCCATGGGGCCACAGCTGTCCCTGCTGAGTGGAAGACTGCTCGTTGAAGGGATCTAGGAAGAGGCAGGGGAAGAAGTGTCACTGATCTTTACTGCCACCCTAACTCCCATGTCCTCTGCCTCCCATCACTCTCTGTGTTGCATTAGCCTGCATAGCCTCTGTCCTTCTCCTTGAGTTTAATCATGCATAAAGGGCTAGGCGATTGGCCGTTTGTATGGATTCAAAGTCACGCCCTTGTCTCCTTCGTAGTGTAACAGTGTAATATATGGAAGCTGCCACTTATGGACTGACAGTCTGGTCTCTATGTTTAACAATTGATGAGCAGCTGGTTTGACAGCGGCATAAAATCCGTCATTGTACATTTACTTGGGGGTAAATTACGCTAAATATTAGTGGAATAAAATATACAAGGCTGGCCTGTTGCATTTCATGCATTAATTGACAAAACTCGCGATAAGAATCGCGATAGAATGCTAGCCCCGGTAAGGAAATGGCTGGTTTATCTTCGTTCCATCCGCTTTACAGATTAAATGCATTCACATATCTGAGCATTTTTGTGTTGTTTTTACTTCCTCAAAGATGAAAAATATGATGAATGCATTTAATCTGTAATGTCGATGACATTGTATATGGAAGGTGTGTGTTGCAGCATCACAAAGCATAGGGATGTCAAAGAAGTAGTGGATGAAGGTGACGCATGGACCTACGCACTCATGCACGCACACTGCACTTAATAATTATTAATAGAGGATCATAATTGTGTCTCCTCCCTCTTTCAGGTCTTTCTGGCAACCCTGTTGATCTAGAGAAACGGCACGCTTCATTTGGGAAGAATTTCATCCCACCCAAAAAGGCCAAGAGTTTCCTGGCACTGGTGTGGGAAGCTCTGCAAGATGTCACCCTCATCATCCTGGAGATCGCTGCCATCATATCCCTCGGCTTATCCTTCTACCATCCACCAGGGGGGGACAGTGAAAGTAAGCGCAAAGAAACGCATTCATCAGGAAGGCAATATCTTCTATTGTTTATGACCGAAATAACACTCCTTGTGATTGACTATCGTTATTGTGTGCAAATGAGGCATGCACATAGAAATGCATTCAGTCAATTAAAATCAAACAAAGAAGGAAAACAGGCTGATGCCTTTCGTGTGTCACTGTGTTCGCTTCTCATCCACACATCTCCAACGGCGAGCGTGTGACTCGGTGGAGGACCGCAGTCTTGACCCTGCCCCCCGCTGTGCCCCTCAGGTTGTGGGCAGGCAGCGTCCGGTGTGGAGGACGAAGGCGAGGCCCAGGCCGGCTGGATCGAGGGCGCCGCCATCCTCTTCTCAGTGGCCATCGTGGTGCTGGTCACGGCCTTCAACGACTGGTCCAAGGAGAAGCAGTTCCGCGGGCTGCAAAGCCGCATCGAGCAGGAACAGAAGTTCACCGTCGTCCGCAAGGGCCAGGTCATCCAGATCCCCGTGGCGGAGATTGTGACGGGCGACATCGCGCAGATCAAATACGGTGAGACCTCCCAGAACACCCACCCAGCCTGGACTCATTTGAAACAACCAGGACCATGTTCAGTGAGATGTTCCTTTATTCGTATGGTACATTGAGATGGAGTCCCCTGCGCTCCTGAGACAGACCCCTGTGCGGAAGGTTAGGATCAGATCACCACTGAGGGGCTAGCGCATCTGAGATGTGATGTGGATGTTAGCGGGAAGTACAGGAAAGCAGTGGAATCAAACAGATACAGATTCTAAAACAATATCAACCCAAGGTGGATTAAAGTATGGTTTGTGCTTCACAACTTTTATTTTACAAATGAGTCCACTTCACTTTATCCCTTAGAGAATCCAATGACTACTGCCGCCATTACGCCAACAGTACTACCAGCTCAACCTGCCACGACGTAGCGCTGCACAGCTTTCTTGCGGTATTTCTCGGAGGCGTGCCTCCTTTTGGTCAGGCCCCCTCAGGGGGGTATACCGAGCTCTCAACAAAAATGGCTCCGCCCGTAAAGAGATTTATTTTCTTTGTATTTGTATCACGTTGGTCATTTAATGTCAATTTTACATTTTCTCACGCAATCTTTTTTTACCATTGCTACTTTAGTCTGGTCACCAATTTATACATTGCACGGTCTTGCAATGTATAAATTTGCGCTTTTTGGCACAAAAAGAATTGAAATTACGTGTCCCAGCTCACGAAAGAATAGATTAGATGACGTGACAGTGTCACGTATTTCCGTGAGACTGGGTTGAAAGAGGCTAATGTAGCTAACAATAAACAACGACTAGCCAATTTCATGACACGATTATAAAGACAAACGGGAACACTATCAGTGCTCCGAGACCGGAAATAGAGTCACATGTGCAACTCGGAAGGCTGGTGTCCGAGGCATCTGGATCACACCATTATCCACGAGACACCTAAACAGACAGGGCTACACACAGGAGCTCCCCGCCTCTGTCACGGTCCACGGCGTGTTCTTGCACGCTGATCCTGGGGTGTTCAATAATCAATCACTATTGTTGACTGAACGCTGATACTAGTATTTAAAGATGCCGGTGTTGTGCCGAAAATGGAATCCCTGTCTGAAATCGCACCCCCTATCCTCCTGACCGCGCTTTCTCTTATTTCGTCTGTGCTTTCTAGGGTCACATCATGAATACATGTAAGACTTGTAAACCATTACGTATTTTAGTGCCCTCGTAGTTCATTATTGTGAATGGGATATCTTACGTTTTGGGTCGCCTATAAAATGTAACATTGCTTTCTGTGACAAGTTGCTCGTCTTGTGATGATATAAACACTGCTATATTGCGGAGAGCGGCTGCGATTTCAGACGGGGAATTCATTTTCAACACCTGGTGTCGGGTGTCGGGCTCAGACGTCACACTCCTCCAGTGGCGTCACTCTCTGGCCAATCAGTGGCCAGCAGCCTGTTTACGTTACACCAAGGTACAGCATCAGCTCTCTTGGAACCTCAACGGAGGTGAGACTAAAAAAGTACCAGGTACCATATTTTGGCGATGTAAACGCAAAAAAAAGGTGGGGCGAGTTGAGCTGGTACTGTCGGTGGAAAAGGGGCCTAAGTGGCGTCAGCGCGGAGGCAAGGGAAGGAGAGGCTGACATTAGGATCAGAATAGCAGCTACTGGTATATAATTAAAGTAATAACACAAGTCACGAAGCCAATCAAAGTCAGATGTTGTAGTCTGGTGCTGAGCGGGTCTGTGGAACCTGGTCATTATAAATAATAATAAACCATGTAGGGGTAGTGAGTCAGAAAGCAATGCAGATAGGTGTGCATATGCATTTATACTAGCTGTTGTACTTCAAAGTGCGCGGATTGGGAGCACATTTAGTTATTGTATCTCGTGAAAAATAAATCAATTCATCCATTTCTAGAAAATGGTGTTTTGACCCAAACAAATGACACATATAAATCCATAAATACATACCGTAGGGAATTGGCCAGGTGAGTTAGTGTCGCTGGTAAAGTGAGGCGCAGTCCCTGAGATGAGCAGCTAGCGCTCCAGGGCAAGGTCAGGAATTCGACCGCAAACCAGATTTAAACGGGCTGGTTTCTGGATCCCTGAAGATCGAGAGCCACCTCACTGTCACGCTCATCAGGACAGGGATGCACTGATCTCTTGTTAATGAAGAAGTGGTCCAATCTGGATTAAGGCAACTGTGACTGGATTTCAGACAGATGTGATGAGCCATGTGTGAATGACATGATGTATTAGAGGTTATATGGCAGGCACTAGTGATGGGTTTATGTATCCAAGAGCTGCTGGAAACCAAGCGATCATGATGCTACGGTTCGAATTTACAGAACATCTAAATCCAAATGAACCACCAACGCCATACGGTGTGGAGCTGAACCGTGAGTGTTGCTCATGCATCCTCTGAGTAGTGCAGAAGAGGACTTCTGAAACCACATGTAGAAGCATGAAGCGCTTTGAGAGACGTGTTAGTGGTAGGAGAACTCACCCAGCTTAATGGTGATTCTCAAAATAATGGATGACGAAGCATGAGAAGCTTTGAAGGATGGGTTGTAGAACAGTAGGAGGATAATAATGGATGAGCAGCATGGAGCCTTTGGTGTCTTGACTCCCTCGCTGCCTTGGTCACCCAGGGGACCTTCTGCCAGCCGATGGCATCCTGATCCAAGGCAACGACCTGAAGATCGACGAGAGCTCTCTGACGGGCGAGTCGGACCACGTCCGCAAGTCCCTAGACAAGGACCCAATGCTGCTGTCTGGTGAGACCCCCTGCACGTCACATGGAATCCGCTAGAAAGTGAAAAAAAGTCACCAAATAATTTCAACACTAACACTCTCTTGGATTACACACTACTTCTTTATCCATTTAATTGTATGCCTGTTTCTGTTGTGCAGCATTAACGTGTGGTGAGATTAGTTAGTGAATGAAAGGATGCAGAAGCCATTAAGATAAGCACTTCCCTCTCCAGGCACCCATGTGATGGAGGGCTCTGGACGCATGGTTGTTTCGGCTGTGGGCCTCAACTCCCAGACCGGAATCATCTTCACCCTCCTGGGGCGCGGGCGACAGCGACGAGGAAAAGAAAGTCAAGAAAAGTAAGAGGCAGACCAAACACAACCCCTTGCTCTCCTACCGTAGGAGCTGCTGCTTTGGTTTGGGGTTGTGGGAAAGGGTTTCCAGGTAAATACTCACTGTGTGGCGCATGTGACCATGAAAGTAAACGCAAAACAGGATAAAAGTGGGTTAGAATGCCTCAAAGAGCAGCGTATTCGGAGGACAGCATTGACACGCCGTCTTTCATTGTGTTCTATTTGCGGTTTCACATCTCAGAATAATCTTCAAATGTAGTGCAAGATCCCTTCTGTGAGTCATCACACGGCAGCGGTGGCAGCACAATGGACTACAGAAGAGTCGTACAAACATACACACTTATTCTCCCTTCTACCTCTCCAAAATGGAGTATTTCTGGAGAAATGCATTGAACTCCCTGGGCCCCCTCTTGAGATGAGGCTTCAAACAGCCATTGGTAGACAGGATGCCACTCAGCCTCATGTGGACGTGTGATCAGGAGTGATCTGATGGAACCTGGAGGGCTGGCCAAAAGACAAAGGATTCTACCCCGTCCACCTCCTTATGCTTTTCGTGCTGGAATCATCGTTTTTTAAATTGGCCGTCTAAGGTGGCTAATTTGAACCTTTCCACAAAACTGATGTCAATTATTTCAGGCTGAAAGCACGTCTGGTGCATGTGTTCAGGTCTTCGAGCGGTCAGTGGATAGTTTAAATGTTTGGTGACAAATATCAGGTTTATCCATCACACTGCCTTTTACGATAAAATATCCGTATGCAAGAAGAAATTTTCTCAACATGTTGAGGTATGTTATAGCTAGTTAAAATTCAAGGCTAAATGGATATGCAAGCCCTCATTTGTGAACGCTATCTGTATGTCTTATGTATGCAAACATGAAGTGTAAGGTGTACATGCATTCATCCATTGCTGGGATGTACTTGATAAACGGTACTCTTTATCAATATTTAATGTTCTGCAAATGCATCAGATTTGGTAGAATTAAGTGCTGATTCTTTTATTTTTTCTCAAGTGCCTCTGACCAGCACTTGACACTGGTTTCTGCACTTGTTTTCTTTCTTGTATAACCAGGCCTTTATGAAATGTATTTAAAAAAAACACTTTGATCATTCTTGGTTCCTTGCGTAGTATTGGAACAGCGAGGCAATTAGTTTTGGATGGTAACATGTTTTCTATTGAGGTACATCTTATAGCCCTTGGGGGCTGTTTCTTTCCCAGATACTGTTTAGCATTGTTCTTTCAATTACATGTTAATCACTCGCTATTATGTTTATGTCGAACGGTCGGAGGAATTGAAAAAAGGATGAAGAATTAGCCAGCACGGATGAACACCTGAGCTCACCTAGCCGGTCACATCCACACTCTGAGAAACTCTTCTCAAACAGCTCGGTGTGTCAGCGTAAGCCAAGTGGATTGGGCTCGGATTTATATTTTGTCACAAACGAGACAAAGAAAAGATTGAATCGAAACCAGACCAACTTGTCGCCATTATCCTCTTACTCTAAAATGATCAAATCTAGCAATTTAACTCTAATCACATGCACAATTATTTAATGACATGTATTTCTGCCGCACACGTTGACAACATAAGCAGATGTCACTAGACCGTTCTTGCCTTGGGACTTGTGTTCAAGCTGTCTGAGGCTTTAGGTGGATTCAATCATTCTTAGGCATCTGTTCTATATACACACACACGTAAACAAGTGTGTGTGTGTGTGTGTGTGTGTGTGTGTGTGTGTGTGTGTGTGTGTGTGTGTGTGTGTGTGTGTGTGTGTGTGTGTGTGTGTGTGTGTGTGTGTGTGTGTGTGTGTCAGGGGATGACAAAGTGTGTGCATTGGGTTTATTAAGTAGCTCTTTTATTCAGGGCCTGTTGCTTACGTTTGGTGTCAGTTAATGGGAATCCTTGAAATAACTACCGTCGTGGTTAAATATTCAACCACAATTGGTTGTTTTACATTCACAATTACTTACTGCCTAGATCTCTCTCTCTCTCTCTCTCTCTCTCTCTCTCTCTCTCTCTCTCTCTCTCTCTCTCTCTCTCTCTCTCTCTCTCTCTCTCTCTTCTCTCTCTCTCTCTCTCTCTCTCTCTCTCTCTCATCTCTCTCTCTCTCTCTCTCTCTCTCTCTCTCTCTCTCTCTCTCTCTCTCTCTCTCTCTTCCCCCCCCCCCCACACATACAAAACAAACACTGAGTGACATACAGATGGCGTTATATCAGTTTGTGACCTCTGCATTTTTCCTCAGTTCTATGATTTGGTTTTCCTCTTTCCTTTGAGTCATGTTATCAGCATTCCGCCCTCTCTCCTCTGTCCGAACAGGTAAAAAACAAGGACCCCCTGAGAATCGCAACAAAGGTAACCCCTCCCTCCCTCCATGACCTCACCCTTTCTCCTCTTTCCTCCTTTTTGCCTACTTTGACTTCCACTCCTTCCATTCAGTGGGTTGCTGGGAATCTAATGTCGGCCTCCCGTCCGCCTGTCTGTCTGTAGCGCTCTCTCTCTCTCTCTCTCTCTCTCTCTCTCTGTCATCTCTCTCTCCCCTCGCTCCATCCCCCACAGCCATTCTTTGACCTCTTCCTGCTGCTGCATCAGGGCCTCACCATAACATGACCTATAAACAAAGGTGCAACTCTCACAGCAGGTCTTACACCCAGGAAGGCGCAGGCGTCTCAAAAGACATAATTTCACGGCACATTTCAATCACTGTAGCTGACGGATGGCTATGCCATTTCAGAGATTGGCTCTTAATCGTACCTACAGCAGCTGCAGTCAATAGTTCTGTTTTATTACACCGTATAGATGAAGACTGGGCATCCACCGTGGACTGTTGTGTGGACTACATGCATCCAGGAGAAGATGGATTGCACTCCTTTTTAGAAGAGGCCTATCAGGATTCTAGTTATCCTTTCTAATGAGACCTAAAAGGTATCTAGTTAACCTTTCTAATGAGACAAAGTAGGTTGCTAGTTAACCTTTCTAATGAGACCTAGTAGGTTGCTAGTTAACCTTTCTGATGAGTCCTAGTAGGTTGCTAGTTAACCTTTCTAATGAGTCCTTATTTATCTCTAGTTAACCTTTCTAATGAGTCCTTATATATCTCTAGTTAACCTTTCTAATGAGTCCTTATATATCTCTAGTTAACCTTTCTAATGAGTCCTTATATATCTAGTTAACCTTTCTAATGAGTCCTTATATATCTAGTTAACCTTTCTAATGAGTCCTTCTATATCTCTAGTTAACCTTTCTGATGAGTCCTAGTAGGTTGCTAGTTAACCTTTCTAGTTAACCTTTCTAATGAGTCCTTCTATATCTCTAGTAAACCTTTTCCATTGAGACCTAATATTAAACCTTACTAATGAGTCGTACTATGCTGCTTGTAATTACTGCTCCCTCGGGCTTTCTCATGTTATTCAGAATCCACGTATTCCTTCTATATTTTTCTGCCCAAGCCTTTTCTTGGCGGTGTCTGCCTGGTAACTGAGACGTGTTTGCGTGTCTTCACCACAACCCCACCGTCGGGGGAGAGGTTGCAACGTCCCTGCAGCGAAAAAGCATCCTCCGCCCACGCCCCAACTCCCTCCCTCAGACTCCTGGGCTCGGCGTGCAATCGCACGGTCCCGTCTCACACACATACACTGGCGCACACGTACTACACACTAACGCACACGCATGCATACGCACACATGCACACACACATGAGCGCACACACACACACACAAATAAACACACACACACACACACACACACATTATCTAACCCTGTACCTCCCACGGGTTTGGCATCTGCTGCAAACAGACGGTGTGTGTGTGTGTGTGTGTGTGTGTGTGTGGCTGTGTGTGGCTGTGTGTGTCAGTGTGTGTGTGTGTGTTTGTGTGTGCTAAAATGAGTAAGTAAAAAAAGTAGTTATTCATTTCCTCTAAGCTTCCATTTCAAAACATTTGATCAATATATCAACAGATATTGGCTGCATATTTTTGGAGCATTCTATTGGTCATTATTTAGACGGCTCCATCCTCCCACATGGTCTCACCCTCCTTAGTGGCCATTCAGACCCGGCCTACGCCACCAACAAGCTCATCTCCTCCACACTCTGAGCTCTAGCTGAGCTAGATCTCTTTATCACCACACTGGGCTCAGTAAGCAAACGAGCAGAGCCCATCAATCCAGAAGGTGTGAGAGAAGCAGGAGTCAGTGTGGAGACTGTGACTCCGTGACTCTGCTCTGCGGCGAGTCGCTGTGTGTGGGAGTTGCACCTTTCAGAATATACCAGTGGGCGGTCATGTTTTCTCTGTGTGGTTTCCATTTTCAGTTTTTCCTTTTGAATTATCTTGTTTATGTCACTGTTGCCTTCTTACCGGGCTTGTTGCCCGGGGCGCTCATGCTGTCTTGTAACCGGTGTTTGACTCTCTTTGTAGCAAGTGTCACAAGCTCACTGTTTCTCTGTTCCCGCGGTTCTTCTCCTGCTCTCTGCCTCTGTCTCCATGGGATGTTGCTTACAGGATTTCTTACTTTACCATCAAACGCTCACTCTTTGATTCTCGTTGGAGTTTGGTATTGTTGTTTTGTTTTGAGGGTGCCTCCTTTCTAACTGTGTTGTTGTAATCTAGTGGTGTTATTTGGTTATTTATTCATCCATTTACTTTAAGACCTCACTGTTAAACGTGTTGTAAAGTTTATTTTATGTTGTGACCCGCACTTGCTCCATTACTCCTCTTCTCTCTGTTGTCTGTGTGTGTGTGTGTGTCTGTGTGTGTGTGTGTGTGTGTGTGTGTGTGTGTGTGTGTGTGTCTGTGTGTGTGTGTGTGGTCCAGTGGTTGAGTCTTGCATCTGTCCCAGGGACACTCTGAGACTGTGTCTGAGTTTGCTGCCATCTCAAGGTTGAGCACATGTTGGCCCTTTTTTAATTGAGTTTCATAATCAAACCAAAGGTCTAGCTCGGGGGGGGGTCTTTAGGATGGTGTTGCCATGACTTCTCTTAGTGAGGGAGTGAAACGGTTTCTGTGAGCGTCACAAGGTCTTCACAGTGACCCTGTCGGGGGTGTTGGCCTTGAGATGGCAGCTTGAACCTGGTGGTCTCCTACCGGCATCAGCCTGCCAGTGGGGCCCCATTCTGTGGCTGTGTGAGTGAAAGGCGATCTTTTCCTACTTTGTGTCTCCAATCTGTCATGGGGCATTTGTATATCAGTCTAGCTTGGTTTGACTGGTGGTATTTTTCCAACAAAAAGAATTACGATTCCTTTGACTGGATTTTTTGTGTCTTAATGAGATGGTAAACGGAGATATAAGCATGACGTGTTTCGTGATCAAATAGCTTGACACACACTCGCGGCACACTGAAGGACACTAAATGAAGTTAGAAATGGAGCACAGAGCACTAGATGGCTAGCAGATGATGGAGCACTTGGTCCTGTAGTTTCCACATTTGCCTCTGTCACTATATCTTAGCTCTGATATTGCCACTGGTTTCCAGACATTGTTGTGTGATCGCTGTTTCATGTCTTTTCTTTTTCCTACCGCTATCTTCTTGAGGGCACATGCTAATCTCCCATAACCGGTTTGCAAGTGTTCAAGATTACATTTAGCCGATTCAATTGTTAATTCTGAAGACTTATTCAGTCCTCCACCATGATTGGATGGCTCTCTTTTTTAAATCTGTGACTTCTTCCAATAGCGACAATATATGTATAATTAATGTTTTGGTAAGTTAATCTTGTTAATGGTAGATCTTTAATACATATTTTATTACCAATGTGCACTTTTGTGTGGGTCAGGAGAGCTGGCCCAGCCACCAATAGTAGCAATGTGCTGAAGAACACACTTAATGTATTATATTGACTGCAGTAAAAAAAACAATTGTATTTTTAGGAGTAACACTTCAGGAATGCATAGCAATGAATAAAATCAACCTCACTAGTTTGACCTCCAAGAATATATCTTTATCAATATTCTTATTACTTATGAATCCTAATGGCCAGGGTGTTCTAGTCTGCCATTTTCTCTTCTCCAAGCTTCAATGTTGACACATTATCTGCCTCTTTACCCTGTATCCCCTTTATCCCAAACCTGTCCTCAATCCTCCTCGTCTTTTCATTTATTTTTGTACTTATTTTGCAAATGCCCAATTCCACTTCCACTCCATCACTTATGTTTGCCCGCCGAAACCTTTACCCCTTTCTTGATGTCAACCAAATTCCTCCTACTTTCTCCTATTGAATTCCTTTTTGAATCCCTACATTGACCTTTCCAAACGTTCGGTCTACCCTGTCTTTTCCATCTCTGTGCCTTTTTACTCTCTCTCCTCTCATCACATCTTTGTTTTGTTCTGCTGCCTCTACCCTCTCTACCCATGCCCTCTCCCCACATCACTGCTGCCTCTACCCCTCTACCCGCTGCCCTCTCCCCTCATCACAACCCCCCCACTGCTTGTTCACCCGCCTCCCTCCAGCCAAGACCCAGGATGGCGTTGCTCTGGAGATCCAGCCCCTGAAGAGCGAGGAGGCGGCCGAGTCGGAGGAGAAGGAGGAGCTGAAGCCGGTGAAGAAGGTCAACGTCACTAAGAAGGAGAAGTCTGTGCTCCAGGGAAAGCTCACCAGACTGGCCGTGCAGATCGGGAAGGCCGGTAAGAGACAGGCGCACAAAGTGAGGCTTTTGGATCCATGCTTCGTTTTGCTCCTGCATCTGCCCAGTGCTGATATCCGTGGTCCAAAGAAATCCTACTCTACATGACTTTCTGAGCGTGTTGAACGTTGTGGTAACATCTCTGCTTGATACCGTTTCCCTGGAAGTTGGGGGGTGGGGGGGGATGTGACGTCCTTAACGGGCAATTTCACCAAATCCACCGCAGTGTTTCTTTGGGTTTGATTATGGTTGAAACAATTGATAAAATGATGAAAGTACACAACTCAAACCCAAATCGGTAGAGTAATTTCTTTTTATGTGGCAAATGTTATGTGTATTTTGAATCATTCAAATAAGCTCAAACTAAATAATTTGATGCAGTAGGTAACGTCTAATTATACTGGCATTGCCTCAATCATTTTTTACATCTGGAATATAAGAAAGAGTTTATGAATTTTTACGATGCCAAACCCAAATGATTGTGACGTCATCATTTCTGCTCCTTCTCCCAGGGCTCATTATGTCCGCCGTCACCGTCATCATCCTCATACTGTACTTCGTCATCGATACCTTCGGGGTTCAGGGCCGCACCTGGGAGTCGGAGTGCACCCCCATCTACATCCAGTACTTTGTCAAGTTCTTCATCATCGGGGTGACGGTTCTGGTGGTGGCGGTGCCTGAGGGGCTCCCCCTCGCCGTCACCATCTCCCTGGCCTACTCCGTCAAGGTGAGGGGACCCCTTCACACACTAACGGCTAACCTCAGGGCATTCCCCGTGCTAGACTTGACATTTAAGGTGCAGAAACCCGTGAGTTACATGTAACGGTTGATACTGTATCTGTAATGTTTCAGTACCGTAGCATATCCTGTCATAATAGCTCTTTCAAGCGGCTAACAATTTCCGTACATTATTTGGCTTTACGTTGCTACTACTTGTATGTTGTATGGTGCATACCGTTTGAGGTGGTTCACTTTCCCCTCCTTTTATCTCCCGCTAGAAAATGATGAAGGACAACAACCTGGTGCGCCACCTGGACGCCTGCGAGACCATGGGCAACGCCACGGCCATCTGCTCGGACAAGACGGGAACGCTGACCATGAACCGCATGACGGTGGTGCAGGCCTACGTGGGGGACACCCACTACAAGACCGTCCCGGAGCCCGACGCCATCATGCCTGACACGCTGGAGGTTCTGGTCAACAGCATCTCCATCAACTCTGCCTACACCACCAAGATCCTGGTGAGGCTTCTCATGTGCGGACAGGAGGTCTGGTTACTGCATGGACCAGGGCCACTAGACACAGGAGGTCTGGGTACTGCATGGACCAGGGCCACTAGACACAGGAGGTCTGGGTACTGCATGGACCAGGGCCACTAGACACAGGAGGTCTGGGTACTGCATGGACCAGGGCCACTAGACACAGGAGGTCTGGGTACTGCATGGACCAGGGCCACTAGACACAGGAGGTCTGGGTACTGCATGGACGAGGATCACCTCATGTGGTGATTGGTCCATATGACCAGTGAATGCAGCACATTAATATTCTGCCCATTTTGAAAGACGATCTCCAATGTTTTTTGTTTTAAAACATTACAACAATTCTAGTAGTTTGTACAATTGATGTAATTTTTCAAAGACAATGATTACAGTGCTGCAGCTGGGTTTCCATCTTAGTGTGGATCTAAATGCTGGCCTCATGCTGGCCTCATGCTGGCCCAATGCTGGCCCAATGCTGGTCCAATGCTGGCCCAATGCAGGCCCAATGCAGGCCCAATGCTGGCCCAATGCTGGCCCAATGCTGGCCAAATGCTGGCCCAATGCAGGCCCAATGCTGGCCCAATGCAGGCTCGTGTTCATCCTACCATGGGGGGGGGGGGGGGGGGGTCTCCAATACTGAGTGTGTGTCGGGAGGAAAACTGAATTCACTTCAGCTCTAAATCCTACAGCACAGCCTACAATGCCCCCCAAATGAATCAGATCGCATTTCTGTTTCACTCACCTGCAGACTGTTACACCCACTTTGTGATACAACATCCTATTATTATATTACAGTGGTTCAATTATACCAAATCTAACGTCTGCTTAGGCTGAGGGAGGCCTTTACAAGTAGAAAAAGTCCAATGCATGCGCTACTTTAAAAGCAACACACTGACATTGCATAAACTAAGAGTGTGTTAGTAGGAATGTCCTACTGTTGCTGGATGGGTCAGTCGGGGGTAGATTTAATTATGAATCATTAATTTGGTACTAGGCATTCAAGGCTGGGGCTCATCAGCAGGACTTAGATCAAAAGTCGCTGCCCCTAGTAATATGATGAATATCCAAACCTTTTAACCATTATATAATTTCCCGGTCCTCCCCAGCCCCCCGAGAGAGAGGGAGGCCTCCCGCGTCACGTGGGCAACAAGACGGAGTGCTCCCTGTTGGGTCTTGTGCTGGAACTCAAGAGGGACTACCAGCCAATCAGGGACGAGATCCCAGAGGAGAAGCTGTACAAGGTGTATACCTTCAACTCCTCCCGCAAGTCCATGAGCACCGTGCTGAAGAACGCCGACGGAAGCTTCCGCATGTACAGCAAAGGGGCCTCCGAGATCGTCCTGCGCAAGTAAGTGAGGCCACTCCCACCCGGCCCTGTGCCTCCATCCACATTAAGGGCCTTTTGCAGACGCTTTTATCCAAAGGGTCTTACAATAACTACGTTTGTCAGAAGATGGTGGAACAATATATCGCTGTTGATACAGTAAAGATGTTCATAGAACCAATTGCCAAGCACTAACAATCACTAGGGTAACCCATTCCCTGGACACAACCAAGCTAGGATAAAATGCTACACTACTAAGTACTATTTATTTATTTTGTGCTAGGATGTATGACATACATGAACTGCCTCGAAGAGCCAGTGAACGTATGGATTGAGTAATGCCGATCCGATGGAGATTTGTACCCGTTTTCTTCTGAATTCTCCTCCCCAAGGTGCTCCCACATTCTGGACGCCAAAGGTAAGCCGCGTAGCTTCAGCCCCAAGGACCGCGACGACATGGTGCGGCGCGTGATCGAGCCCATGGCCTGCGACGGCCTGCGCACCATCTGCGTGGCCTACCGCGACTTCCCCGCCGAGGCCGGCGAGCCCAACTGGGACAACGAGAACGACATCCTGAACGACCTCACCTGCATCTTGGTGGTGGGCATCGAGGACCCCGTCAGACCAGAGGTAGGAGGAGCCAGGAGCCGTGAAGCCAGTTTAACATGTTAATGCTGAACAATGCATGGTTCAGAGTGGCCCCCCTCACACAGGCTGCTCGGCCGTTAAACAGACTCTGTGCAATGGAGCTGGCGGGGAAAACTCTGTTTAATGTCCGGTCCGACTGACGTTCTCCCAGAGCGTCCCCGGGTAATGTGTGGATAAGATCCGGGTGGCAGTAGTCTTGTATAGGGTCTGAAACCCCTGATTCTTGGTCTGAAAAGAAACTCATTGGTCTGAAAAGGTCACTGTTGCTCACTTTTGAGTTTTGGGATTAGAGAGAATCCACTTATTACCCCAAAAACTGGTTAGACCAGTAACGGGTGGAAATGTATTTCGAACAAGTTCATTCAAATTCCCCTGAAATATTAGAATAAGTTATGCTAGAGCACCTCCATCAGTCTTCTCTTTGACTCCGCTACTGAGCTCATAACGTTGTTTTAGAATAACGCTGTTGCAGAGGCCTGGCATGTGTAAGGCTAACACCTGGACAACTAAACTCAGGCTTAAGATGGACTAATGCTCATGTCACTGTTTTATGTTTAGTTTAGGCCGTAAAGGTGCCAATGATATTGCTCTCCATCACAGCCCCACTACCAGTGAGTGGGGAATCCATAGATGGAAATGTCAGCCGCTCTCTCTGGCAGGGAATCTGTGACTCACTGCCTACCGTTTGTTAGGCAGAGCTCGCTTAAAGGCGGCGTCACCATGACGATGACTCTAGAGGAGTGGGTGTTTTTAGGAGAATAAATCTGAACTCAGATTAATAATTTCGCAGATGATCTCTATTTCCACTATATACTTTATGAACATGGAAAATGTGAGTGATGTCAGCCATCTGGTCAGGAGCCCCAACTAACCATGTTGGGTAGAATGAGTTTGGACTTGATGAGCGGAATGTAAAAAGGCATTAGGGCTCATAGCCCCACACAGCACAGCAGCAGAGTGTGGGACATCATCAGGTTAAAAATGCAGGTTGAATCTGGTTCCATGCCGTAGGGTTAAACATAGGTATGGAGTGAAACACAAACAGCAAAGCCTCCTTAAAAAACAGGTTTGTTCCGTTTGTTCCTCTTTCAAAACAGTATTTATTTAAGAGGAAGGCAAATAAGTCAACTTGTCAACCTCACAGCGGGTTCCATGAACAGGATTGTCTTGGATTGTGCTTAATCCGGACATGGAACCTGTTTTCCAGGAGTGTTTATTGGAGGACACTGACATGAGGCATCTCTCTGACTCCTCTAGGTACCAGATGCCATCTCAAAGTGTCAACGCGCTGGCATCACTGTGCGCATGGTCACCGGCGACAACATCAACACAGCCCGCGCCATAGCAACCAAGTGTGGAATCCTTCTGCCCGGGGAGGACTTCTTGTGTATGGAAGGCAAGGACTTCAACCTACAGATCCGCAACGACAAAGGAGAGGTGAGACAGGCTGCTATCGGTGCTATTGAGGAGGGGGGGAAATAGATCGCCGTCCACCGGAGAGTCTGTGCATATTCTAGGTCTTGTGGCCTGTATTTTACGTCATCGACTAAGACACCGTCCCTGATTGGCCCGGTCACGTCATCGACTGAGACGCTGTCCCTGATTGGCCGGTTCTCGGGCCAATCATTGATACTTGCACCATACCTACCTTTAATGAATATTGGTTTATGGTTTTCATAAACGTGCATTACCATGAACATAATTGAAAAGAAAATCATTTTAAACCTAACATCCATGTCCTTATCCACACTCAAACCAATAAGTGAACCGTGACCCCGCACCCAGCGTCCTATTGGAGGATGCTGAACAGAATATAAAACAACAGAAAGCGGGCTAACAGGCTGGGCTGATGTCCACTGATTGGTGAACCAGCTCCACTTCAGAGCAGAGCTACCCCCCGTCAAACAAACTCTGCTTAGCATAGTGCAGGTTCAAACAGGAATACAAA
>OLKM01001270.1:100000-125000 GCA_900291075.1 Melanogrammus aeglefinus | reverse complement strand
AACCTTTTTGACCTTACTAAATAAATCCGAGGCCCTCGTGCCGACAAATTTATCTCCTCTCCGTCTCAGTTTATCTGTTCAAGTAACTAGGCAGACTATTTTTCCCAACAATACATAACATAATACTAAAGGTCAGTGTAGTACATAATACTACCATCAGTCTGTTTTACTGACTTATTTATCTTTCTCTCCTTAACGTGTGTGTGTGCGTATGTGTCTGTGTGTATGTGTGTAAGTGTGTGTGTGTGTGTGTGTGTGTCATGCTGTTAAAACACCCTAGGAAACGTTGCCATTTGAACAAACTCTATCACTCTTAGTTCCTGATATTGTGTGTTAAATAGTGGGTTTTAACACTCATCCTTATTTCCCCTTAGTACGTGTTAAGTGGTGTGGTTAAACTCTCACCTTAAGTACTCCTTAGTGTGTATTAACATTTGTGTGTGTCCGTGTTAACTTTCAGTCACCCAGGGGCTGCATGAATGAACACTGTAGTAGGCTATGCCATGCGTTAAAATAATAATAACAATAATAAACTTGAGCAAAGTAGGCTAAATCCCAGCCTTAGAGTGATATAACGTTGGTTAAATTATTTGGGAAAGAACAGCAGATACAGCAGTAAGAACTGAAGTTGTACGTTAAACATCTGCAAACACCGTACAGCAAACACATAATTTCTAGACACATACATCGTGTACAAGCCCATAACTTTTAGGGTTGATGACTATTTGATCGTGAGAAAACATAGTTTTACCATGAGTGAGTGTTTAAAAGAATGGATGAATGCAGGTGACGCTTGGCGCGTGTGTGCCCCAATCTGTTTAAACATACGCAAACTAAACACATAACGCATTATACAGTCCACGGTAATGTATATTTACACACGCATATTATCGACCAACAGAAATGTTCAGGACGACTCAGTCTTTCTGAAGTTGTAGAAGAAAACGCTATACGCATGTGTGAACTAGGCCATATTATTTGGCCATCAACTGATTCATTTGATGTTTGAAATTCATGTGGTCATGGATCTGTCTCATCAGAGACCGCAAACACGCTGTCAAAATATCACCTCGTCTGGTTCAAATGCGCTCATGGCTCTTAAAGGGGATGGGAGATGGCTCTCTCATTGTTTTATTGTGCGTTACGCCCAAACCACACCTACGGGTATTCAGACCAACCCATTTTAGATTTGCGTGGGGCGTATGAGTTATTTATCCGCCGGTATGATAGCAACAGCGTCAGAGACCCGCCCACAAAGCGACTGCCGTTTGGCGCTTCTCACTTGCGTTTAAGACAGGTCCCTTAGTGTGTTATTACATTTCTTGAGGTGTTGCCTTCTAACCCTGGCAGAAAATGCAAATGTGCAGTGTGCAAATATTCAAGTGAAAATGGCCGCTTGTTAAAAAACTGACTGTTACTGTACACCGGGGACTTTTCAATGATTACCACGCACAAGCTCCTAGCAGTCATCAAAACACCAACTCATTATCATTCCCATTAGCATCTGTCGGATTGCTAATGGTTATATATGGGGTCAGGGGTCAGCAGATCCAGCAGCAGAATCCCGGTCATATATTAACTTATGACCATGTCAGCATGCTAAGAGCGGGGAGGCGGATAGCAGCATAAAGCCGGCTCCCGAGCCATCTTTGACCGGCATTAGGTCCTAAACAATAACGTCATCTTACGTCACCCAGGGCTTGTGCTAAACGTGTGTGTGTGTGTGTGTGTGTGTGTGTGTGTGTGTGTGTGTGTGTGTGTGTGTGTGCGTGTGCGTGTGTGTTCCCAGCTGATCACCGCCATCCCAACGCACCGCCTGAAGTTCCTGATGGAGGCAGGCCACAGCAGCACCAAGGAGCAGATCCAGCAGGAGGGCCTGAACGAGGGCACCGACGAGATCGACCACGCAGAGATGGAGCTCCGCAGGGGCCAGATCCTCTGGTTCAGGGGCCTCAACCGCATCCAGACCCAGGTACACAGCACCACCTACGGGCCCTTGGGCCTCCCCTTGGGGCCCTTTCAGCTCATCTTCCCTGAAAGTGTTTGCAGATCCTCGTTACGATCAGACAGGATCAGTCTGATTCCAGTGGTTGGTCTCAATAATATCAATGAGTACTGCAGTACGCCCCAATCCATGGGGACAGAATCTCAATGGCGTACAAGAAGTTCCTAGTTAACAAACCAATATTTTCCCAAATGATTTTTAAAGCCCATTTTCGGTTGACTTTACGGCCACAGGTGGTGTTGTTGCTAATCTGTAGAATTGGAAACCAAGATGTTACTACATAGTGGCATAGTCAAGGAGGAACCAACATCCAATTCCCATGTGAAGTACATCTTTGTGAAACATTGTTTCTTTGTGGGTTCCTTGGTACCATCACTCCATAGGCAGCAGTAAGGCTCCTCTCTGTACACGTCTTTCAGGGGCCGTGTGCAGAGAAGAATAGCCTCCAGGATCTGAATCTAGTGCTCACACACTCCATACAAACGCAGCAACCACACCCACCAACCCACACGCAACCAACCGCATTCATCCCCCATCGGCTTTATGTGATGGTCGGTGGTTCTAGTAGGTTCTGGTAGGTTATTGTAGGCTCTGGTCGGCTCTGGTACAGCTGGTATTCCCTGGTTGGTTCTGGTAGGTTCTTGTAGCCGCTGGGTGGTTCTGGTAGGTTCTTGTAGCCCCTGGGTGGTTCTGGTAGGTTCTTGTAGGCCCTGGGTGGTTCTGGTAGGTTCAGGTAGGCTCTGGTAGGCCCTGGTAGAGCTGGTATTCCCTGGATGGTTCTGGTTAGTTCTGGTAGGTTCTTGTAGGCCCGGGCGGTTCTGGTAGGTTCTTGTAAGTCCTGGGCGGTTCTGATAGGTTCTGACTCGCTGTGCTTTGCAACTGGTCTTCTCTGAACTCTCGGTTTGGTGGTGTAAAATGACAGCCGTACGTATTTCAATGAGACGTAAAGAGAGACTATTTTGAAGAGAGCCAATGGGGGGGGGGGGGGGGGTGGGCTGGATGGGGGGGGCTAAGGAAGCCAACAAAAGGATGCAAGTTAATTAGCTTTTTATCTTTCTACCCGCGCCTCGCTGCCAATCTATTGTAATTCTGGTGTGTAATTGCTTTGACTTTTCTAATTGTGCCATCGCATGCCTGGCTGATCTTACACTAAAGAAAAATAAATGACACAAGTAGCACTTCATGTCAAAACTTTCACTTGCTCGAAAGTAATTTGCATATCCGCCAGATGAATGTATTTAATGGAGACATGCCCACCAACGCGTGCCTTAAAGATCTTATGGCATGAACATTTATATATTCAACCAATAAATCATCTTGCAATTAGCCCTATTTTGAACTTAGTATAAATTTGGACTTTAATAGGCCTATCTTTTTGAGGTTTTCTAACATTAATATGAGTTCCCCTAGCCTGAATATGATCCACCAGGAGCTAGAAATGGCGTTAGGTGTACAACGAGCACTAGGTACCCTGCACTGCCTTTGAAAAACAAAGCTGAGACGTGCTGATTTGGGTCAGTCATCATAAGGGGACATACGCCCAGAGAATTTGGCCCGCCAATGAGATGATGAGCTACGACTGTTGTGCACTTCTTTGTTATTGGTGTTATGGCGCATAACACGTCAGGTTCTCTCATGTCAGGTTCTCTCACGTCAGGTTCTCTGAAAGCTACAGTCACCAAAATGGTGAGTTTGGGGAAAGCTCAATGTGCGACTGGCTCGTAGTAGTGGCTGTATTCTGCACCAATTAATGTTTATATTAAAACATCCATAAAGTAGCATGCCTAGGGACATTAAGTATCGCCCTCTCTCGCTAAAAACAAAGCCTCTCATAGGCTGATACTGGCCCTTTATTGTCCCCCTTCTTGAGTTTATTATTGTTACTATTATTATTTTAACCCATGGCATAGCCTACTACAGTGTTCATTCATGCAGCCCCTATGGAAAAAAAAAATCCACAATCCACATCATCATAATAATCTTTCAATTCGGCAAATTGTTTGCATGTTTGTGCTGTGCATAGCCTACTGGTGTGTAAGCTTATGTTGCATTCCGACCTGTCATGGTAAGTTAAAATAGCATCACCAGCTGCGCTATCCGCTAGTGCACTTAGACCAGTTAGTTACACAACTGCTTTATCGATCTGTCCACCTTTAATGTCCAACTAAACACAGGGCCTCTTATAGGCTGACACTGGCCCTTTAATGTCCACCTAAACACAGAGCCTCTTATAGGCTGACACTGGTCCTTTAATGTCCTCCTAAACACAGAGCCTCTTATAGGCTGATACTGGCCCTTTAATGTCCTCCTAAACACAGAGCCTCTTATAGGCTGACACTGGCCCTTTAATGTCCTCCTAAACACAGAGCCTCTTATAGGCTGATACTGGTCCTTTAATGTCCTCCTAAACACAGGGCCTCTTATAGGCTGATACTGGCCCTTTAATGTCCTCCTAAACACAGGGCCTCTTATAGGCTGATACTGGCCCTTTAATGTCCACCTAAACACAGAGCCTCTTATAGGCTGACACTGGCCCTTTAATGTCCTCCTAAACACAGAGCCTCTTATAGGCTGATACTGGCCCTTTAATGTCCACCTAAACACAGAGCCTCTTATAGGCTGATACTGGCCCTTTAATGTCCTCCTAAACACAGGGCCTCTTATAGGCTGATACTGGCCCTTTAATGTCCTCCTAAACACAGGGCCTCTTATAGGCTGACACTGGCCCTTTAATGTCCACCTAAACACAAGACACATGCTGCTGATTAAGATTTATAGATTGGCCTATTATATTTTGGTGCATAATGGACACAATGGGCCTATCTCACAACTTCCTGGTTCGGCGTTCGATTTGCCTTCACCGGGTAAAGTGACTTCCGGTCGCGTAGTAGCATGATATCTGGCCCTTTAATGTCCACCTAAACACAGAGCCTCTTATAGGCTGACACTGGCCCTTTAATGTCCTCCTAAACACAGAGCCTCTTATAGGCTGATACTGGGCCTTTAATGCCCACCTAAACACAGAGCCTCTTATAGGCTGATACTGGCCCTTTAATGTCCTCCTAAACACAGAGCCTCTTATAGGCTGATACTGGCCCTTTAATGTCCACCTAAACACAGGGCCTCTTATAGGCTGATACTGGCCCTTTAATGTGGGCTGTTCATCCTGGAAGGTCTGCTAGGGGCCCTGTTGGCGACCTACACTCCCTTTAGGTCATTTTCGATAGCTTTTCAAGAGGAAGGCTGTCAATACACATGCTTGCAGACAAAGATTTATAGATTGAGGCCTATTATATTTTGGTGCAATAATGGACACAATGGGCCTATCTCACAACTTCCTGGTTCGGCGTTCGATTTTGCCTTCACCGGGTAAAGTGACTTCCGGTCGCGTAGTCCATGATATTTTGACAATGGCGCAGTCAAAAAACAAGAGCTTCTGTTTTGTACCTCTATGCGCCAATTCCAAACAAAAACAACCGTATTTGCATTTCCACGACTTCCCAACTAATACAGACCAAAGACAGCAGTGGGTCAGGGCGATCAGACGGGATGAAGGAGTTAATTTCGTGATTCAGAAGGGGAGTACACTGGTCTGTAGTCGGCATTTCCTCAGCGGCTGATTATACCGACGGGAGGTGCTAGGCTGAATACTAGATTCAAGATTCAAGATAATTTATTGTCATTTCAGCCATATACACAGTATACAGTGAGATGAAATAGCGTTTCCCAAGAACATAAGGTGCAACATAGAGAGACAATAATAACAACATTAAAAACAACAACAACATGCTACATATAACCAGTAAAGTGACAGCGTGGAATTTGTAGTGTGGGAATATAAATATAAATATGAATATGTGTCTGAGTAGTGCGGGAATATAAATATGAATATAATAAAATAAATATGAATATAAAAAAAAAAAAATACTGGAGCTGTTCCCAGTCGTTTTGACTGGAACAGCTACACCACAGCCCTGAAGAAAACAGATGTGTATAAACGGGTGTCAGCTCGAAAAGCTGCCGCACATCCTCAAATCGCAACTTGGGAAAACCCACCAGGGAAGTGGCGAAGAAACGGTCCATTTTTGCATTGACGGCAATACAAAAATGACTTCGCCGGAAGAATGTTTACCCGGTGTGACGTCATTTCCGATTTTTGTGAGATAGGCCTATTAGTGTTGTGGTGTTCAAACTCTCAGTATTGCAACATGATGCTAACACCTGCTAGCATAGCGCTCACCAAAGCATTGCTGGGTCACGTCGTCCTCAGATCTCAACCTTTTTAAAAATGCAAAGAGTCAACGGAGCTACAATTAAACCTTTGAATTTCAATCTCAATCGACATGACATTTTCCTAGTTGGTCTAATTAAAAAATTTTTTTTATAAAAATCCAAATCAAGACACGTATAATTTGCTGAATGAATGTCGTGGGTATAAGATGATGATTATGATGTTCAAGTCAGACGAGGCAGGAGCGGTTGAGTGGGTTCTCCAGGTCTCTGAGATGGATGCTTCAGCCTTACTGAAACTTTTACTAGAACACCACTTTATTATGTACATATACCGGTGTATACACAATCTGCTTTAAAGATTCAATGCATAATGTACAAGTCCAGGGTTTATGTAGCGGTGTAACCAGTATTCTAAATAGTTTAGTCTGGTATTGGAAGGGGCACGTGACGCTCCTGGTTCCACACTTAGTCGGGCCTCCTCCACGGGCTCAGCCTCCACTTCCCTTCCTACGTCAATTCTGTTCAGAGGCGTGAGATGGCTCCGCCGGCTGAGATGTTATGTCACCTGCACCTGCTGCTGTCAATAACTCCACCGCACAGAGCTCCCAAAGGAGAGTCTTTGATATCACCTGCTGCTGTCAATATCTCCACCGCACAATCCTGTCAATACGGAGTCTTTGACATCACCTGCTGCTGTCCAGTGATTCTGTACTCTGGCTGACACCCTTCAGTAATATAGAGAATCGGATCTTGAGAAATCGTGTTAAAGAACATGAGTGTGTCATGACTTTTTAATGAAAGAGCACATTGAAAACAAGTTGTTGGCAACGTTTTTGCCGCTGTGGAAAATTTCGTGTCTTGCAAAAGAAGTGCTTCAATGTTCAATCCTCCCTGAATGCAAGGAAAATGTGCAACTTTATTCACTGGTCGGAGTACAGATATTTATAAGCCAAGTTTAAGTACAAGTTTCATGTTGTGTTCATTTATAAAGTTCAAAGAAAATCCGCTTGTTCTTCCACTTGTTTTCTCTGCCTCTTTCCCCACTCTCTGTCCTTCTCTGGCTATACTCTCGACCTGTTTTCTTCCAACATCCATTAGCGCCTCCTTCCTCCTCAGTCTAGGCGAGCTCCCTCCAGACGGGAGCGAAGCTCTCCCTCCTCTTCAGACTAACCTTCCGCTGCTCCTAACTCTGCTGTGGCTGTGTCCTCCTGTAGATGGACGTGGTGTACACCTTCCAGACGGGCCAGGCGGCCGTGCCGGGGGCACTGCGCCGCCAGCCCTCCGTCGTCAGCCAGCACAACGACTCTGCGCCGCCAAAATCTGTCTCTAGCCCCTCCCACGTTGGGCTTAGCCCTTCCTCCTCCTCTCTGACCTATCCGAGTGGGGCGCTGCCTCTCCCCACCACTACTACTACTACTACTACTACCGCTCCCTCCTCTTCTGCAGGCAGTGAGTGCCTGGCCTGAGGGCCGGCTAACCGATCTCTGCTCTGTCTACTGTGTTGCTCTCCTCCTCTGTGGTGACCCTGGCCCCGCTGAATGCTGCATGAATGAACCCCTAATGGCCTGCTTAGTCATTCCCTTCTTTGTGAGGGGCCAGTTCCGGATGGCTGTTGTAATAATGCCTTCCTCATTCCCTATCCATACTCCTGCTTGTTCTTCATTTACTAACCCCCCCCCCCCCCCCCCATGGTGGCATCCGGCTCCCTGCTGCTTCTGCTTCCCTGGAGAGTTCATGCCCCGAGTGGGTCTCACCGGCTCCACTTCAAACTCACGTTGTTGCCCTCTTGAACCGAATGCGCCCCTCTCCTCTGACCCCCTGTGGTGGACTTTGCTAGAACAGCGGGCCTTGCCCTAGGGCCTAGCACTAGAACAGCGGGTCGAGCACTAGGGCCTAGCACTAGGGCCTAGCACTAGAACAGCGGGTCGAGCACTAGGGCCTAGCACTAGAACATCGGGTCGAGCACTAGGGCCTAGCACTAGGGACTAGCACTAGAACAGCTGGTCGAGCACTAGGGTCGAGCACTAGGGCCTAGCACTAGAACAGCGGGTCGAGCACTAGGGCCTAGCAACTAGACACAGGCGGGCTCGAGCACTAAGGGCCTAGCACTAGAACAGCGCGGTCGAGCACTAGGGTCGAGCACTAGGGCCTAGCACTAGGGCCTAGCACTAGAACATCGGGTCGAGCACTAGGGCCTAGCACTAGGGACTAGCACTAGAACAGCTGGTCGAGCACTAGGGTCGAGCACTAGGGCCTAGCACTAGGGCCTAGCACTAGAACAGCGGGTCGAGCACTAGGGCCGAGCACTAGGGCCGAGCACTAGGGCCTAGCACTAGGGCCTAGCACTAGAACAGCGGGTCGAGCACTAGGGCCAAGAACAGGGCAGGGCAAACCAAACATTGACTAGATAATTATAAGGACAGAGTAATACTCTTAAGTAAATCATAAAACGGCCATGGTAACTCTGGTAGCTGACATTGCAGTACAGAATTGGAGGGTGTCCAGTTATTACACATGCATATGCGTTGGCCCAAAGTGGCCAAACGCATATGCATGCTGATGAACCATGACCTTCTGAAGACGACTATTCGTTATAGTTCACCAGTGCAGCTCAGCAGAGCAGCCATTTTAAACAATCCATCCAACCTGCAATGTTCACCTTAATTCAGCTTATTTCCGAGTGTCTATGATTTAAAATTTAGTTTCTAGATTTACTCGCCAATGCAGAGAACCAAGGACAGAGGACACGTCTGTGGGATCCTAGCGCAGGCTTGCGTTCTCCTAGCTGAGGACAGAGAGTCTGAGAACAGAGCTGCAGGGGTCTAGCAGAGAACCGCAGGAGAGAAGAGATGACCCACGTTTGGTTCTGGTATTCAGGGCTGTGTTTGTGTGAACCTCTTTAGTGTACTTTCAAGTCCATACATTTGTGCTTGTGTCTATTTTGAGCACTCATCTGGTTGCATGAGAATATTGTATGTAGGGCTTGGGCAATAATTCAATATAATCATCATTGCATTGGTATTTTTTTGATGGTTATAGGACTTCAAGACTATTTTATCATGATACAAAATAACGACAAAAAATGAAGCATTTGTCTGGTAATATAATACGTATTGCATTTTAGTAGTAGTAGTAGAAGTAGTATTTTAATTCTTAAACTGATAATGTCGAATCTATTGATGCAGTGTTTTGAGAACTATGACAGCCCTCTGCAAGGCGTGTGTGCATGATGCGTGTGCTGGCGTGTTGTGGCGTGGCATAGTGTTGTGCTCCTACATCCTGAGTGGAAGTTGCATCCTCGTGTTGAATGTCAAGTGGATCCATTCCATGCAATGTGTACTGGATTTGTCGTTGTTGTTGTTGTTGTTGCTGTGGTTGTTGTCACTGTTGTTTGCACATTGGTATGTTTTTGCCCAAATGACCCTTATCCATTAAGCATCCTCTCCATAACACCCGTTTGTTCCCAGGTGGATCCAACGAACCCCCTCTATTCATCCTCCCTTTATGTCCAGAGACCCCATCGCAAGCACATGCTAATCCCCCTCTCTCTCCCCCCTCTCTCCCCCCCTCTCCCCCTCTCTCTCCCCCTCCTCCTCTCCCTCTCTCCCCCCTCCTCTCTCCCTCCTCCCCCCCTCTCTCCCCCTCTCTCTCCCTCTCTCTCCCCCCTCTCTCCTCCCCTCTCCCCTCTCCCCCCCCCCTCTCTCTCCTCTCTCCCCCTCCCCCTCTCTCTCCCCCCTCTCTCCCTCTCTCCCCCCTCTTCCCCCCCCCTCTCTCTCCTCTCTCTGGTGACCTCTCAGATTAAGGTGGTGAACGCCTTCCGGAGCTCCCTGTACGAGGGACTAGAGAACCCCGAATCACGCAACTCCATCCACAGCTTCATGGCCCACCCCGACTTTGCGTCGCTGTCCTCGGACAACGAGGACCCAATCCCCACAATCCAGGAGACGGGAGACGAGATCGCCGGGCCCTAGCTGGACCCGCCTCCCTCCACCATACTCTCACCTTCCATGATTGGGCTTCATCTATACACATGTCTATAGATATAGATCTATATCTATAGGCATGTATGTAGATATCTATATCTATATATATCTATATATATATATATATATATATATTGTTTATACACTATGTCCTTTTTTGCTCAGCCCTTACGTCTTTATATCATCAGTCTCTTTAAGTCCCCCTAACCTCTGGTGATTCTCATTCATTCACCAAACTCATGAAGCGGTCCTCCCACTTGCCCGTCCCTGCCAACAGGCTGTTGGGACCCCACGCACACAAACACATTACCTGGAGTCCATCTGGGCCCCCCCCTTTTTAAATGTTCCTTTTCCATCGGTATCCCGGTGACCTCTTGTTTTTTAATTCAGTCCCGAGTTTTTTGTCTGGTACCGAAGAAAGGCACGTCTCCTTGTTGTACAACTTCTCAATGCTCTGGAATGACACTACTTGAGCTTATCCTCTAAGAAGAACGCGTCAGGCTTTGATTCTTTAGCACAAACCCCCTATTGGTTTCTTATCCAACCGATGAGTCGACTGATGCTTAAAATACCGAATATGTCTAAGGATTATGTATAGCTTCCAACTGTCCAAATGTCGTCTATTGTCCCCGGGTATGTGTCTATTATCTTTTCATTATTTATAGTTTTCTCTGCAAAGACGGGACTATGCTAATGTGTTGTCAGACTAAGTAGAACTAATAGGCTTCTCTGCATTAGGATCGCTGCGTAGGGAAGGTGTTTGAGCATTTGATTTGCCCCTTTTTATTTCTAGTTTTTGTATTGTTCTGCCTAAATTTGGTGTGCACATTTTTATTTTAAGTGTGGAGTTTTATATTTTACCATTCCTAGCCCCTCTTGTGTGTGTGTGTGTGTGTGTGTGTATAGGGGGGAGGGGGGCTTTTACCTTTTTATTATTGGGGTTGTTAGATACGATTTTTAGAAATGCTATTGATTGTTTAATGCAACCAACATCCATCTTGTGTACAAATATAAATACGTCATTTTTTTTCTCTCATTTGTCAAATAACAAGTCACTCGTAAGAGTGTTTCCATCCTGCTACGCTGCTGTCTGCGGGCTGCGGTCCGAATCTACACGTAGACAAACCAAGCCCGCAGGGATACAGTATCTTGAAATGATTCCTTTTCTGTCAGCTTGCTTCCAAGTGTCACCCAGAGCCATATCATAAAGGTGGTCTGTGACTGTCATTTTTCTGCTTTTGTCATGACCCCTGCTCTCCCATCATTACACTGAGGGGGAAGAGTAGAGCTCCAGTTGTCCTCCCATCATAACCCCGAGGTGAAGAGTGGAGCTCCAGTTGTCACTGCCGAACTAGGTTTAAAGGACCTCTGCAATGTTTACATAAAGTAATGTCAGTGACGATCGCTTCGTCTTCTGATCGCTCCTTCGGGCCCTTGTGTGAGTCTTATGTGCTCTATTTAACCTAATGGGCAATCTTCTTGCATGATTTTCATAAAAAAAACATAACTTTTCCCATTTTTTTTAAATCTTCTGTATTTTTATATTAAGTACTTTTTAATATTTTAGAGATACGAATACATGTGTAAAGACGTGAGTCTGGTGTTCGAACACAACATCAATGAACCTGTCGTGACGTATGTCTTTTACACCTCTATAGTTCTGCCACGTTTCATCTTCTCGTCATGTGATGTTGGGCTAAGGGATGACAACTTGTTTACTTGGTGACCACGCTACTGCAATATCAGCAATCTGGTGTCAACTGGGCTTTATTTCCTAACAGTTCATCTGTATTGGATTTGTACAAATACGAAGAAAAGCCCCCCCCTTAACAGAGTTTTAAACGTGGAGGTTGTATAATTATGAATTGATAATAGTCCAATTCAATATAGTTTTTTATCTTGGGATACCAAAAGGAGGCTTTAGCTGGTGGATATCGTCAGGCGACCATGAAGAGGTTTTCAGCTTTCCTTGTCCCGGTTGACGGCTTCACCTGTTCCTCGTGTTGTTGTGGGTCTAGACTATTGGCTGCCTCATCTCAACGCTCGGTTTTACATGCACCTTTCCAAAGGAAATGGTTGATATTTTATCCTTTGTTTATCCATCTTCCTCTGCCAAATTTGCCAAAAAAACATGCTTCTACAAAGAATTGACTTTAATTGTAACGCATCACAAAAAGGATGTCAACAGGAGGCAGGCAGCGGTGAAGGAGAAGACATGGTCCCCAGCTTAGCTTTAAGATTGATCCGTCTGTCAGCATTGTGTAACCACCAATCTTCATATAGACTTAGATTTTACATTTGTCGCATGTTGTTAATGGCTACTTTCTGGCCAGGTCTCTGCCACCCACCCCCCACTGCTGGCTTTAATCGTGTTGCTTGGCAGATGTTGCAGAAATGTGTGTGACTGAGGTGATGGGGGGGGGGGGGGGGCTTGTGTCTTTGGGCTCACTGATGCTAGCTTGACACATTCTACAGACTGACACTCACTCCTGTGCAACATTGTTTCCCATAATAGTGACAACATGACACCCAGGTCCCATGTAAGTCTAATGGTGGGGGGGGGGACTCGGCAAAACTCTAATGCTACCTTCTGGATCACATCCTCACACAATACTTTATCATTGTATTTCATTTGACATACAGTAAAACCTAAAGAAATCTAGATTTTGAAGATTCTGTTATTGCACATCACAACTAAACTTCCAAATTTCTATTGCATAGCCATAAACAATCTACACAAATCGGATTCTTGAATTTGTAATAGCTTCCGTTTTATTTGCACAAAAAAAACAAATCATTTCTGTAATTGGTAATATACAAAATATTAGGCACATGGTGTTACTTTTATATAAACATAGCATTTATGTCGCATGCAAGACCTATATACAAAACATGGTTATTTAAAGCAATATGTCGGACCTGGTGTGATTGGTATTGTTGTGTTCAGTGTAGCCTAAAGTCACTCTGTATGAAAAAGAAAAAAAGACTCCATTTGGATTAAGCTAACTGCTCAATATGTGTTCAGTGTTCTGCATGTTTTTGTATGGAATGAAGTGCCCCAAATGTGACCCGCTTTAAAACAACTTTTATAACCCCAGCACACACTTAACATGCAAACATACATGCAGACTTAAATGTAAACATATATACTTGCACTGCAAGGTGGAACACACTGAGGAAAGTCTGACTGAAACATGCCCTTTATAGAGCGACAATGGATGAATTACTGGAAAGACATGGGATTATTCTTAATTGAATTTGACACAAATTCATCACTTCACAATCATCACAATGTTTTTACTGACATGCATGTGGTTTGAAATTGACATCTGCATTTCTACAAAAATCATTTATTCAGATTTACTTTTCATTTAAAGCCTTTCAAAACATTTGATAATACTATTTGTCAATCAATAGATAATTGCAAAAGTTTTTCCAACACATTTTCTCTTCGTTCAGGCAGTATATTTTTTTAAAAATATTTTGAGAGCAGACTGTCAGCCACGATAGTCCATACCATTGACTATTTGTTTTTTGTGATGTGACTTGCTCGCATTGTACAACAGTTAGGTATATTAATACAGGGGTTACTAGCTTCCAGATGTTTGTTTTGTTGAGTTCTTGGTCAAAATGATTGACTATGTAATTCTCCCAATGCAAAGCCCATATAAACATGAAGACTGTCGGCTTACTGAACACTTTGTTCTGAAAGCTGCTCCTGCAAACAAAACACTGTTGTTGCCCCCGCACCTCAGACCTGTGTCTGCTACCTGTGTTCATGTCCATAAGAACCTGACATCTTGATCACGCATTAAGGGCTAGAGACTTGAGAAAGATCTTACTACATCCGGCCCACTGAGGTAGGGAGATCTTCTGAGGATTTGGAGAGAAAATTCAAGGAAAGGATTGTTTTAAGTGTGTCTATTTTTTTTATATTGGTTAATTTGGGTTTGTCCTCAAGAGAATAATCAACTTCATTTCGAGGCTGGCTTTGTTCTTTGATTTTACCCTGGGAGTATTAAACATTGAAGACAACATATATTAGAGATATAGTTGCCATAAAAGGCACATTTTCTCTGACTTTAAAACCTATTAAAACTGCCATATTTTGTATCGGGGTTGGTGTAATTGTTGATTTTAACTTGGAAGAAACTGACTTCAGGAGCAGACATTGAGAGAGGAGAGTGGAAGGAATACTTGCTTGTTTGCATGTTGTCATTTCATAAAACATTGTGCATCTCATTCATTCTGCTTTTACTTTCCTCTGCGTCCATATGCCGCCACCACAGCGTATAGTAACATGGCTTTGATTTCAACAACTTTTGTATAGTATAACACATTTCCCATCTGAGAAACTGCCATGTTTGGTTTACAGTTAGAAAGTGATCTTCCGCCACATATAACTAAGGTGAAGTTGTTTTTTCCTCAGTGTGTGTCCTTTCCTTCCTTTCCTTACCCACTATCTCCGTCTTCAATATAACATATCCTGTGTTCCTTCAGTGTCCCCCAATGTGTTTCTCTGTCACGCGTCAACTTGTTATTCCAGTTTGCTTCAATCTATGCAACATAATGATTTGATTTGTTGAGCTCGGCTCCCTTTGCTTGACCTCCTAACATGTGTTTGACCTCCTAACATGTGCTGCCGTGTGCTTGTCTCTGTCTCAGTGGACGGCAGTTTGGTTGTTATCATTTTATCATTTCAGTTTGCACTGACAGAATCACAATACATGTGTGACTCTGTATATGTGTAAGTGTGCGCATAAGGTGTGCACTAACCTATTTTCTTTACTCTTTTGTAATATATGATCATGTGGAATGCTTTGGTCTAAGTGTCATGTCATTTGAATGCATCAGAACAACAAAATAATGATAATCAAGCAATTGAAGATACTATATATTTATATCTATATATGGATATATATCTATATGTAGATATAGATAACTATATATATATATATATATTCAAAGCCATCAAATTTGAAGCACCTGAGGGTCAACTCAATGTTGAGCATGTCCTGTAGATTCCTGCGCAACACAGACGACTAGTCTTTGGTGTGCCGATAAAGAATGTTAATTTATAGGCTGTAATATTCATTTACTCTTGCCAATGAATAAAGTACAATGTAATCTTATTCAGCAACCCATGACGTCTGCAATCTTTTCTCTGGTGCCCCCTCCTCGTCCAGACTCCTCCATGGAACGAGGTAAGGAGGCACAAATAACCCACAGAAATGTATAGCCACAGATTAAACCATTTTTTGGAATTGTAAGAATCCTATGTCAAGGGATTTTGACAAATATCCAAAATATTGAAATGTGTCTGCTCCCAGCTATAGTATGGAGAGAAGATACAGGATACGCTGCAATGACTAAGCTTTGCAAAGACATGGTGTAGCTTACCTTACATTTACATTTAGGGCATGTAGCAGACGCTTTTATCCAAAGCGACTTACAATACATAAATTTGTCATAAGAAGTGCAACAATATATCGCTGTCGGTACAGAAAGGATGTTCATGGAACCAAGTGCAAGTACAACCATCGCCAGGCTAAACAATTCCCTGTGTTACAGCAATGATATCAGCTACTGCAGTTGCTATACAGTTAAGTACTACAATACAATACAACACAATACAGTACAGTGTTCAATGGTGGCCAGAGGGGGGAGGGTGGTTATGCAGAGTCGAGGTGGACTCTGAACAGGTGAGTCTTGAGTCTTTTCCGGAAGATAGTGCGTGACTCTGAGGTCTTGAGAACGGCAGGGAGCTCGTTGCACAACTGAGGTCCCAGAACCGAGAAAAGTTGGGACTTTGCTGAACGACCTTTGCTAGCTCTTAGCGATGGCGGTACCAGACGCCCAGCTGAGGTAGTTGAGCGGAGGTATCAAGCTGGGGTGTGTGGCTTTAGCAATGCTTGGTTCCACCAACTGCCTTGTATGCCAGTACCATTGTCTTAAATTTGATGCAAGCTACTACAGGGAGCCAGTGGAGGTCCCGGAAGAGGGGGGTCACATGGGAAAACTTCGGTAGGTTGAACACGAGGCACGCTACCGCATTCTGGATGCGTAAAGGTTTAATCGCAGAGGCAGGAAGTCCAGCCAGGAGTGAGTTGCAATAGTCGAGGTGGGAGATGACCAGTGATTAGACTAGAAGCTGAGCTGCTTCCCTTGTGAGGAAGGGCCGGATTCTGCAAATTTTTTGTAAAGTGCAAATCTGCAGGATCGGAAAACATCACCGCAGTGATGTTTGCGATGCAGCATAACTGATTGTCCAATACCACACCGAGGTTTCTGGCAGTTGGAGAAGGAGATAGAGTGATGTTCTCAACGGTGACCAGTAAGTCCATGTGTGGGCAATCTTTCCCAGGGTTTTGTTGAGGTTAAGCCTCAGGTGATGGGCAGTCGTCCAGGTGCTGACGTCCGCCAGACATTCCGATATGCGTGTTGCAATCAGGGCTTTATCAGATGAGGGTAAAGAGAGAAATAGCTGAGTGTCGTCAGCATAGCAGTGATAGGAAAAGCTGTGTGATGCAATTACAGAGCCCAGAGATCTGGCATAGAGAGAGAACCGAAGAGGACCCAGTACAGAGTCTTAAGGGACCCCAGTTTCAAGCGTGCAAGGTTTGGACAAGGAGCCATTCCATGTCACTTGATAGGTGCGGTTCATCAGGTAGGATGTGAACCAGGAAAGAGCAGATTTAGCGATACCAAGTTCAGCAAGAGTGGCAAGGAGGATCTGGTGGTTCACCGTGTCAAATGCTGCGGACAGGTCGAGGAGAATGAGAACCGATGAGAGGGATGAGGCTCTGGCAGCACGGAGGGACTCAGTCACTGCAAGGAGAGCCGTCTCAGTGGAGTTTGCCTTCTTGAAGCCGGACTGGTGAGGGTCAAGCAGGTTGTTAGATGAGAGATAGGAGGACAGTTGGTTAGCAATGGCACGTTCCAGTGTTTTAGAGAGGAATGAAAGAAGAGATACCGGTCTGTAGTTCTGGATGTCGGTGGTATTAAGAGTTGGTTTTTTGAGGAGAGGCTTTATTCTGGCAGTCTTGAAAGATGCTGGAACAATGCCTGAAGTGAGGGAGGAGCTGATAAGTGAGGTGAGAAATGGCAGGATGTTGCTTGAGACATCCTGGAGGAGAGAGGAGGGGATAGCATCAAGGGGGCAGGTGGTGGCATGGTTAGATGTTATTATTCTGTTGAACTTGTCAGAGGTGAGAGGGCTAAATTGGGTAAAGACGGAGGAGGAGGGGATTAGAGGAGGGAGGATGGAGGCAGGGATGAAAGAGGAGCTGATGTCCTTCACTTTCTTGGTAAAGTAGGTAACAAAGTCATCAGCAGTGAGGCAGGAAGGAGGTGGGGGTGAGGGAGGCTTAAGGAGGGTCGAAAACAGGGAAAACAGTTTCCTGGGGTTTGAGGCAGAGGAGTTGATTTTGGTCCGGTAGAAGGCAGATTTGGTGGTTGACACACTAGAAGTGAAATCAGAAAGAAGGAAAAGATAGTGGGATAGATAATTAGGATAGTCTGATCTCTTCCATTTTTCTCTCAGCTGCCCGCTACTTTGTTCTACAAGTCCACAGATGATCGGACAGCCAAGAGGGAGGGGGTGAGGATCGCGCTGGTCTGGAGTGGGAGGGACAGAGGGAATCCAAGGAGGAGGAGAGGGAGGATTGCAGAGTGTCTGAAGATTCATGTGTAGATAGTTGAGAGAATCGTTCGATAGAAGGTAGTGAAGACAGAACAATAGAGGTTAAGGTAGAGAGAGAGAGGTATTTGAGTTTACGGCGCGTGGTGACAATGCGGGGACTAGAGAGAATGGGGGGGAGAGGATTTCAAGGGGAGAGAAAAATCATCAAAGTGATGGTCAGACACGGGGAGCAGGGTAACGGAGAGAGCAGAGGTGCCGCAGGACCTAGTGAATATTAGGTCAAGCTGGTTCCCGGCCCTGTGTGTGGGAGGAGAAGGGGTTAGTGTTAAGTCGAAGGTGGCGAAAAAGTTGGTCGGTTCAGGTGAGTGCAACTTCTCTGGCAGGATGTTGAAGTCGCAGAGGATAACGAGTGGTGTGCCATCCTCAGGAAAGCAGCTGAGGAGGGCGCCCATCTCATCATAGAAGTCATGGAGGGGACCTGGCGGACGGTAGATCACCACAATGGAGAGCTTGATAGGAATGGTGACAGTGACAGCGTGGAGTTCAAATGCAGATCTGCCCAAGTGTTCTGCCCAAGTGTGGAAGGACCTGGTAGGACCACATGGGCGAGATGAGGAGTCCGGTCCCTCCTCCTCGCCCGGATGGTCTAGGGGTGTGCGAGAATGAGTAGACGGTGGAGAGGGCAGCCGGAGTAGCAGAGTTCTCTGGAGTGGTCCGTCTCTGCCAGGAAGTAAAGGGTCATGAGGGACGCGTAGGCTGAAATCGAGTCCGTCTTCTTGACCGCCGATTGGCAGTTCCAGAGTCCTCCCATCACCTCAAGGTCAGTGTTAGCAAGGGTAGGTGGATGGCACAGATTAGACGGGCTACTACCCCGAGCAGAGGAGCTACGGTAACGCCCTCTACTGGTGGAAATCCTGACAATGTGGGAATTACGACACATAGCTACAATAGGGCAGGTGACCTCCCCGGGCTTCCTCGCGGGACTCCCACAGAGAGACTCCCTTAGTCTTTGTTTCCCGGGTCTTCCTTTGCTGGGTCCTGATGCTACAGCTGACGCTAATAATAGCTAGCCCTTAAGTGGGCAAGGTAGCTCAGGCAGACTTTGCTCCGCCCAGCTATCAAGGCTTTTGTTCCCACCGTAAGTGGCAGAAACTAGCAAGAACGACCGCTTAACTGATCACAACAGCACAGGCCTAAATCACACTGCAGTAACAGATGGAAAGTTAGAACAAGCAATCATATTTCTAAACACTAGGAATCTTAGTAACCAAACTCACCTACAGCCAGATATGAAACAACCTTCTTAGAAGACAAAATGTATTATACTTAATACATAAATAATTGATGGCATCTAGTGGTCAGGTTGCAGATTGCAAACAACTGAGAGCCCAAACACATGACTCTTCGAAAAATGTACGAGAAGCTACGATGGCCTGCACTAGCCTGTATTGTGTAAGGTGGCCTGTAGTGGGTAAGGTATCATGTCCTGGCCTGTATTGTGTCAGGTGGCCTGTACTGGCCTATATTGTGTCAGGTGTCCTGTACTGGCCTGTATTGTGTCAGGTGTCCTGTACTGGCCTGAATTGTGTTAGGTGTCCTGTACTGGCATGATTTGTGTTCGATGGTAAAGTAAAGTACTTTAGTCTGTACAGTTATAGACTGCAGTTTACAAGTAAAGATGTCAATTCTGTCTGTAAAGGGGCAGTGCACCCAAACTCGTTTTTGTTCTTGTTTAGACGTGGTAATGTCTTTGATTGTCAACATAGTAATCTGTGCCACTGTTCCTAAACTAATACCGTAATTAAAAGGCGACAGCCATACAATTATATGTTCCTGCTGGTCTTCTCCCAGACGGTTTAAGAACGTTCCTCTCTGCTCAGAACACCGCTTGTTGTTGATGGCCAGGTCTGATGCAGGGTTTACATTTGTAACACCACGGTGTGTGGGTGTGTGGTGCTCCGTCAGATCAGCTGTGGAGCTGTCTGTACGTCCTGGGCTACTGTAGAAACATTGCAGGCTCCTTGGCGGTACACCCCCTCTGTAGATATTAAAATGGCTGATTTTAAGGTAATGAAAACAATTCTTATTATCATGGGATCATACAATCATTAAAACATATTACTACATTCCATTCATGTCAAGTCTGTTCCATTAGATACCACCTAATTCTACAAACTGCACATTAAAAAGAACAGAAAGGTAATAATATTAATTATAATTAATTAAACTAATTATACTTTTTCACAACCATTATTGGAGATAACCTCAGGTTTTAGTTATCTTTGGATTAGCTACATGGAGCGGTTGGATTTCAGTAGTGTCTCCTATTCCTATAAATGCTATCCAAAAATAAATGGTCAACACTTTGGAAATTGCAAGATAGATACTCAAAATAAATCTGTGCCCACTCTCACCAATGTATATCTGCTTCTTAGTTGCCGAATTCCTGATGTGTCCATTTTAACTTTGTCCAAAAATCACATTGTTTTTCTGTATATCCTTTGTTGGAGAAGAAGCTAATTTATATGGAGCCTCCCTGTGGTCACCGGTTCATCATGCACTACTGTCGACCAGGCCCGGTCACAACCGGGCCCATTCACCACCAGGCCCTGTCTTCACCAGGCCCAGTCACAAATAGTCCTCGTCGCAGGACCCCCCTCACCCTGTCAGTGACTTCACCTCTTAGAGCATGGAGGCCTATTCACAGCTTCTGCTGAAGCAGCAGAATACCTGGAGAAACCTTGCATGCATCCCACTGCTCTCAGTGTTAGGAACCACATCTTTCTAGCTCTAGCTGGTAATTAAGATAGGTTGGTGGCCAATATGTTTGAGATTCACTGATTAAATAAAAGAGAAAGCAACCTGAACGTTCAACAGTGTCCAGGAGGCAAACCAGGGCCTCTTGATGAAGGACATAGAAGGTAATGGATGCCGCCACCTGAGGGGATCCCCGCAAACTGAGGGGAGCCCCCCCACCTGAGAGAGCATCCCCCCCGTGTGGATCCCACACACCTGAGAGGAAGCCCCCCTGAGAGGATCCCTCCCACCTGAGGGGATCCCCAACACCTGAGACGAGCCCCCCCTGAGAGGATCCCTCCCACCTGAGGGGATCCCCAACACCTGAGGGGAAGCCCCCCTGAGAGGATCTCTACCCACCTGAGAGGAGCCCCCCCTGAGAGGATCTCTACCCACCTGAGGGGATCCCCCACACCTGAGAGGAGCCCCACCTGAGAGGATCCCCACACTTGAGAGGAGCCCCCCCTGAGAGGATCTCTACCCACCTGAGAGGATCCCTCCCCCTGTAATCACTACAGTTGGTATTGCCCAAAGAACGGCCGACTTAACAAGGCAGTAGTGTCTTGTGCACCGCAGACTGGCACCTGTAAGGACTCTGCTCCGGTAAACAGACTCGAGGGTAGTGGTAGGAGAAGGCAAGTACTAAAGAGACTGGAGGGTAGGTGAAGATCTTTCCCTGCCGAACATCACTTGCGGGGCAATATAGCCAAGAGACCCCAGTTAGCTTATTAGCTAGCTTTCATCAGGGGCTGCGATGTGAATTAACTTCTTCTATTCAATTATTACTCCCCAAGATATTTAAGCCAACATTAGTACCTCATTGCACTAGGTCTGACTAGTTTCTGCTTCTACACATAGTGGTCAAGACAACTCCATATAAAGTTGTACGGGTCTGAAGTTGGAGATACATCAGACCATATGGCCGTGGCTTCTTTACGATTCCATCCATGCCAATATATAGTGAATTTCTACCTGGGTTTGAGAAATGCTTCTACCTCCTGAATGCAGGTCAGTTTACCTTGTGTCTCTGAATAAACCGGAATAAATCTAAGTGTTGAACTGTTACTAAGTCATACCTTGCCCGAAATCAAGATACCAGAGGTTTAGGGCTACGCTCTTGGTCATCAGCTTTTGGTCATTTCAAAGTTATTTCCTGCCTTATAGGATGTTAGCATGCTTGTTTTAGACCAAAACTCCTTACTACTGCTTGAAATGCTTTTGTAGCTGGTGGGAATGATGATGAACCAGACATTAGCCATGTATCATGCCATGATTAATAGTATCTGTTTCGATTAAAATACTTTTTTATTAGACCACTCAATTCAGATAAGTCTGACACTGAAAGAGGGAGAAAGGGACACAGTCAGTGTACCGTGAGACAACAGCGGCCCAGAAGAAGATCCCTGAGTCTCAAGCACACATTAGTGTAGAGATGATAGTTTTCCAGCCACTAAGACAACCCATACTAGCAAAGGTTTCTTCCCGGCATTCATGGAACCAACCGCAAGTGGTTGACATACAGTAAAGAAACCTAATCACCTCATTGTTCGGTGTGTTTGGCATCTGTACCTGCTTCAAGTGATAGGTCCTTCCACAAAGGGAGGTATGGATACATGTTCATCAAGGGGTAGAAGAGGAAAATTAAGATCCACAGAGATAATACTGATACTTACTGTCTATTGTTTGGCTGTAATGCTGTGGTGAAAAGCCATTTGAAAGGCAAAGAAATGTCTTTACATCATGAGCAAGTGCTGAAAAAGCTTCAGGCGATGGAACACATAGTTGATGTGATAAAAGTCATAGGCCAATGTGGACGGTTACAGAGGGCATCGAGCAGAAGCTCCATGTATTAGAAAATACTGCAGTCGACCATGGCAAATTTGTGGAGTTGAGATTATTATAATAAATTATTATGATCTGTGCCTTCAGCAGCACATTGAACCAAGCAAGAAGCACCAGGACCCAATCAAAGGGCAGAGGCTCTCTCTACTGTTGATAAGCATAATTGGTAAAGCTGGGGATGTTGTTAGCCAGGAGATAAAGGGCATGATGGCAGAAGAGATTAGAGGCGGTACTGTTGATAGATACAACCCAGATGTCACCTCTAAAGACCAGGGTGCAATCATTCAGATGCCGTTTGTGAGCGACTGTTTGCTTTGGTGGTGCTGTTAGTTGAAGTGTTTGTGTTTCACAGAGTTACTGAAACCGACATAACATATGACACTGACATTGTGGCACACTCGTGGGCGTCTCCCCTGATGATGCAGCTAGCATGCAGGGGCGGAATCAAGGGCTCTCTGCATCTCTCTCAGATTCATGTCTGGTGTTATTCACACATTCTGAACCTTCTACCTGCAGACACAACAGGTAGGGTAGTAGCAAGCACCTCTCTTTTTCTTTTCTTAATGGTCCCATGGCATGCTACTTTATGGATGCTTTAATATTGATATTAGTGGGCCCCTAACACAGTATTTGAAGACGTTCCCAAAATTCAGCCGGGGTGCAGAATTACAGACACTACGAGCCAGTCGCACATTGAGCTTTCCCCAAACACGCCATTTTGGTGTTGGTAGCTTTATATGCAAATGAGGAGGAGAGAGGCGGGTCAAGGAGGAGGGTGAGGGTGTGGCCCTGAGCAGCTTGCGGCCACGGCACCATGCGCTCTGTTTACAGTGTTCTGTAAATATTCTAGAACACTCCGAATGCTCCGGCGGGAGTCCTGGAGCTCGATATCTAAATAATATCATAATATACATAGATATCTATATCATAAAATATATATTATCACGGCCAAAAGCTGGGTGTGCCTCTAGATGATATTATGAATCTTAAACGACGGCGTCGGGTTCTCCGACGTCTTTGGTTCTTCCACGTCCACATCAATCTGAAGTAGACTGAACCAAGACATGGAGGAGAAAGGGATTGTTGCCCGCGATTGTCTCCCGCCGGAGCCTTTTGCTTAAAGACCACCGCCTCAGCAACGCTTAGGCACCACAGCGGGCAGCAGGAAGTGGGTCTCAAGCGGGAGACAAACGCGGGCAACAATCCCTTTCTCCTCCATGTCGTGGTTCATGTAATTCAGGGAGTCAAAGCCAAAATTTCTTTCCCCCAATTCCTTCTCAACCATGGCTGAGATAACCCCAACTACGAGTCTCATTGTGGAAAAATCAGAGACGAGAGTCCGACGTGTTATGCGCCATAACACCGACAGCAGAACGGTTATCAAAATAACAAAGAAGTGTACAACACATATCTACATAATATTATCTAATACATATTGTCATCATGGCCAAAAGCTGTGTGCGCCTCCAGACGATATTATGAATCACAAAGGACTGCGGTGGGTTCTCAGATGTCTCTGGTTCTTCCACTTCCACATCAATCTGAAGTAGACTGAAACGCGCGCTGACCGCTGCCCGCTGCCCGCTGCCCGCTGCCCGCGCGCGCATTTGTTTGAAAGCAACCGATAGCAAGGTATATAGCAGAAGCATTACAGAAGACTACAGAGGTAGGACTAAGTATCCTGTTGAAAATGCTCACTGTGAAGAAGGCTCGCAATAGACCACTTAAGTCTTCTAATGGACAGCGGAGCAGCAAGGATACTCCTGGGTGCTGAAAATCCATTATTCCACAAAACAAATACAACAAATTCATGTTAAATGCATTTTTAGAGAAGATGACTAGCGGGAATGGTTTGTGGATACTGTTGTTTGGCGGTTGGACCGGATGTAGTGGGACATCAGAGAGCTTAAAGAGACGCCTGCTCCAAAAGAGATAAAACAAGCCTGAAATAACTCTGTTTCAGTCTTCTGTAGTCAGCTGATTTCTATGAGTACTGCACATTCCTTATCGGCGTTAGCATTTAATGTAGCTATTTGAAGATAACACTAATTCTATTTTTATAAAAATGCTGAAAACATTCTGTGCTATACATATACACACAACTATACACAACACAACTATATTCTGTCTTGACACGAGAACACGTGTGACGGTATGGATGAAGCCGGCTGGAAATATAAGATGGTGCACGCATACACAAACAAACATGATCTCCCATATACTTTTATTCTGAAGCACCTGGCCCCAAGTGTCTTACACCTCTTCCCTGACTGATGCTACCATAGAAATCTGTTGTCTCGAGATAATATGCACCTTTTGATGTATGCACCTTTTGATGCACCTGTGCTCAGAATTCATACTGCTGAAAACAACATGCACATATAGGATCCACAGAAAAGGTTGGCAAACGTGCCTTGTTTGTTCATCCTCAAAATGGTTTCATAGAGCCTTCCAACCCTTCAAACAGCTGTTCCCAGAGGCCTCACGGAACAGGCTTGT
>OLKM01001270.1:0-95000 GCA_900291075.1 Melanogrammus aeglefinus | reverse complement strand
TGTGTGTGTGTGTGTGTGTGTGTGTGTGTGTGTGTGTGTGTGTGTGTGTGTGTGTGTGTGTGTGTGTGTGTGTGTGTGTGTGTGTGTGTGATGTGGCTCTTTGCAGTAACAGTAAAATTGTGGCAGATTTGGCAGATGCAGTAGAACCACCTTTCTGTGCCGTCCGTCCTACATGATAAGGTTTAGGTCTTAAGCTTGTTCTTGTTGTTGACGGTACACCGGGCAGTCGATGCAGTCGAACATCCTTTCTGCTTGTACCCCCCTGCCTCAGCCGTCGCTCGGTGACCGAACACCAGCTCCTGCACGACCGCGGTCGCAGCATCCAGAGCCTGAGGAGACTCATCTGGCTGTCCAGCGCCATGGAGGGCCTCCACACTGCCCAGACCCGCGCCGCCCCGCCTAGCCCAGGGCTGGGGGCCAGCCTAGGGAGAAACCCCCAGTCTGCTGGGTCAAACGGCCAGTACAGAGCCGCCAGGGACAACCTGCTCAGAGACTTCTTTAATCCCTCCCTGATGCCACTGCCAGAGAGAGAGCCATAGAATCACAAATATCTATGTATTGATCTATATATAGATCAATTTATATACTATATATAATTGAATCCATTGCATGGACAACAATACAAAGTACTGGATACATCACTTGTTATGTTTACGCTCAATATGTGATGGAATATTTCTTTCAACCTTTTTTTTTATTATTATCTGAAGTATTTTTGATATCAGTAGGGTTGCCATCATGGTTTAACTTTGTATTAAGCAATCTACTAGGTTGTGTATTTAAATGGGTTGAGATAATAGTAAATGTTGCTCAGATAAATACATTGCAATCATAATCTGTCAAGTAATTTGGCATTTTATGCGTTTTTTTCCTCACTATGTTAGTAGGAAAGGTGACTCTGATGGTTGATTTGGCGTCCCCATTTAAGAACAGAAAGAAGACGCCTTTAAGGTGAGCCAGACGTTGGCCATGTTTCAGTGTCAATTTAAATACACAATCAGAACATTGAGAAGGTCACAAATAATAATTTAAAATAGCACTTTTATTTTAAGTATTAATATGATTTAAGACATGTTTTGGATTGTTACATCATATGAAAACAATTATTATAAATATAGATAATATATACATTGATGTTATATTATTATATCTATAATTGTATTAATGAATAAAAGAGGTGAGATTGTCGAGTGAAGATGATGGCTGGTTCAGGTTGGATGAAGCAGCATTTAAAACACAGATGTGCACTGCCACACTGGCAGTGTGCACTGCAATACTGGCAGTGCATCCCATTACTAAGTTATATGAACAGAATAAACAGCATGAATTAAATACCTAATTTGGCTTATATCATATGATATATGTAATGTGTGTGTAAGTCGTATTACAAGAGCTATTGGAATAGTGAACCTCTGTCTATAATTGTGCAAAGATGAATCTTTTGGTTGGTGAAAGTATGCAAGGTGTGTGAATCCATTTAGATTAATTGGCCACCACATAAATCCATTCATACAGGTGGTTCAAGTGACAAATGGATCAACAAATCTGTCCAAATGGATCAGAAATTGTATGTTGCATACTAGCATACTCAAGCGCATATTCTGCTAACTTCTCTTAAAATATTTTTTTAATTTTAATTTATAACTAAATACTTAATTTTTTTGTAATTAAAAAAACATTGACTCAATTAGATAAAAACAAACAATTGTGCATTACGGACAAAACAGATCGATCACCAAAAGGGGAACAACATGGGGGCTGGTGCAGCAGAGGTGGTCTTGGCGTTATGATGATGGTCTGTGTTGAGTCAACCGTGTTCCTGTGTTGAGGGAGACAGAACGAGAGAGGGTATAGCAGTATTATCAACACCATGTCGTGTATCACAGTATCTACCTGCTGTACCTGCGCTGACCCTTAAACATGGGGTTAAGAGCTTAACACAGCATAAGTTGTGTTAAGCATGGGCTTTTTAAGGGTGTTCTCTCTCCCTCCTTCCCTCCTCCCTCCCCTCCTCCCTCCCCTCCCTCCCTCCTCCTTCCTCCCTCCTCCTCCTCCCTCCCTCCCTCCTCCCTCCCTCCTTCTCTCCTCTCTACCTCCCTCTCTCCTCTCTCCTTCCCTCTCTCCCCTCCATCCCTTCCTCCGTCTCTCCTCCCTCCCTCCATCCCTACCTCCTATTCTGCTCCCAGGGAAACAGTCCCTGATTGGTCAGAAGTGGGCACAGGAAGTGTTCTTAAATGTAAATTGGGTTAGGCTTGCATCCAACTGCAGCAGACATTTTACAGAGCATTTCAGTCACAACAAATGGCACTCAAATTATAGGTGCGGCACCTTTAACTACACAGCATACTACCAATGTAGTGTAAACTGTGTCTATTGGGTCCCCAACACTACCAATGTAGTGTGTACTGTGTCTATTGGGTCCCCAACACTACCAATGTAGTGTAAACTGTGTCTATTGGGTCCCCAACACTACCAATGTAGTGTGAACGGTGTCTATTGGGTCCCCAACACTACCAATGTAGGGTGTGTCTATTGGGTCCCCAACACTACCAATGTAGGGTGTGTCTATTGGGTCCCCAACACTACCACTGTAGGGTGTGTCTATTGGGTCCCCAACACTACCACTGTAGGGTGTGTCTATTGGGTCCCCAACACTACCACTGTAGGGTGTGTCTATTGGGTCCCCAACACTACCACTGTAGGGTGTGTCTATTGGGTCCCCAACACTACCACTGTAGGGTGTGTCTATTGGGTCCCCAACACTACCACTGTAGGGTGTGTCTATTGGGTCCCCAACACTACCACTGTAGGGTGTGTCTATTGGGTCCTCAACACTACCACTGTAGGGTGTGTCTATTGTGTCACCATCCTCCCCGCTTTACCCTCCACCGCCCCACCCCTCAATACTCACTCTGGCTAGTACTGCAGTATGTCTGCCAGCTTCTCCTGGTAATACTCATAGCTGTCCTTGCAGTCTTCCCAGAGGTTCAGGTCACATTCATCGTTCTCCACAAATGTGTCCCAAATATAGGAGAAGTCCAGGGGCTTCATGATCCTCAGTTTGCAGCCCGCCTCCTGCATTGCTTTGAGGCCTGTCTGGATCTCTGGCTCCTCCCACTCAAACAGCCGGGAGGCAAAGATGCTGAGTTTCACGTTCTTCCTTATCTTCAGAGCCTCCACGATTTTTGACGCACAGGCCGTGCATGGACTAGATGACACATACCTGAGGAGAGAGTCAAAGTAGTGCTTTACTCTTCAGAGGAACACATGGTAGTAGTATTCCTACCTTTGTATCTTTCTTCTTCAAGTTTGTTTTACTTTAATATTGATTATTCTTTGAATTGTTCCACATATTCATGAAATGAATTTGTATTCATCAATCAATCTAGTAACACTATATAGCCTATAAGTTTGTTGTGTTTCGAATTCAGATTTGTCAGTGTTCCTGGGCATATTCTTCAAGAGACACATCATGTTAAGGGTAATCTTAGCTAGGTACCAGATGGGAGGCATACCATACTAAGGGTTATCTTAGCTAGGTACCAGGTGAGAGACATACCATGTAAAGGTTAAGCTTAGCTAGTACCAGGTGAGAGACATACCATACTAAGGGTTATCTTAGCTAGGTACCAGGTGAGAGACATACCATGTAAAGGCTAAGCTTAGCTAGGTACCAGGTGAGAGACATACCATTTAAAGGTTAAGCTTAGCTAGGTACCAGGTGAGAGACATAACATGTAAAGGTTAAGCTTAGCTAGGTACCAGGTGAGAGACATACCATGTAAAGGTTAAGCTTAGCTAGGTACCAGGTGAGAGACATACCATGTAAAGGGTTATCTTAGCTAGGTACCAGGTGAGAGACATACCATGTAAAGGGTTATCTTAGCTAGGTACCAGGTGAGAGACATACCATGTAAAGGCTAAGCTTAGCTAGGTACCAGGTGAGAGACATACCATGTAAAGGGTAATCTTAGCACCAGGTGAGAGACATACCATGTAAAGGTTAAGCTTAGCTAGGTACCAGGTGAGAGACATACAATAATAAGGATCATCTTAGCTAGGTACCAGGTGGGAGACATGCCATGTAAAGGGTCATCTTAGCTATGTTTCAGGTGAGAGACATAACATGTGAAGGGCCAGCGTGGTTACCAGGAGGTGGACATGACATGTGACGGGCCAGCGTAGCTACATACCAGGTGACGTTGTATTTGAGCTCGGGGTTGTAGTCAGGCAGTATCTGAAAGAAGAAGGCCTCCTCAGCATGCAACCCGGCGTGCTCGTCCTCCAGGTAGCCCCGGGCCAGGCCGTCCGCGGAGCCCTTGTCCACCAGGTAGCACAGGAAGGTCTTGTTTCGCCCTGAGGAGTACTCCACGTTCTTGAACTGAAACTTGAAAGCCAAAGGGTCGATGCGGTCTCTGTTTCGGTTGAAGATGGGAAATGAAGAAAACGATAAATACTGGCTTCAGATCTTATCTCCATGAAATGCATTTTCTTGAATACAATCTTGAGACCAGCTTATCCTTCAGGGAGGGAAAGCATAATATCTTTAACGTATCTGTGAGTGTATCTGGTACAACGTTGACATCCATGTTGGCAGAGTTTGTAAACGTGCCATATTATACCACCAGCCATTTTTCGCCCAATTCATCCATGTTTTTCAAAACCGCTTGTAACCGCTAATCACACTCACACCTGGTGGTATAGTATGTCCCCTTTAAGCAACTGAAATCAAATTAAAGTAGACCATTCTGTGAGGACGCAGAATTAAGCAGGATTTGGTTATGGACACATTAAGACAATTTTGATTTCTCACTGTGTGACGTGGAGCTTCTCCAGCTGGCAGGGGGGCTACTTAGAGAATTCACAAACCTCTGGAGTCCATTCTGACCGCTGTGAACTGTGTCACGCAAACTGACCCAGCGGACGTTTTGGTTGGGTTTAGGGTGAGTGGGAGGGGCTTAGGGTTAGTGGGAGGGGCTTATGGTTAGTGGGAGGGGTTTAGGAGTGTCGATGGTAAGATTCTCGTGAACAAAAAAGAGAGGTACAGGTCGGCCACTGTCTGTAATTTGTAGAATATATCAGTTATAGGATGCAATTGTATTGATAACTTTATTGGAATCACTATCGATCACCATGTCCATGTACATTTAGGCTACGATCTAGCAAATGTTATGCCCTGCAACATTTTGCTCAAGCAAACCAAAGCTTTAGTCCTCATTGGCTGTGTGCGTGCGTGCTTGTGCGTGCCTGTTGTGTGTGCATGATTATCTGTGAATATTAATGGCAGAATGTGCTACAACGCTAGCTTCTACCTCCTCCCTGTAGGTCAATTGACTCTGAGCACTTTCTTAGATACTTTTTTACAAACACAATAAAACGAGTTCAAGTAGCCAGAGGGATTCCTGGCGACCATAAGGTCCAGAGAGCGAGATAATCAGGTCAATGTGTGGACTTCTATTTTAGTGTCAACAGTGGAATCCTAGGTCTATATTTATAGACCTGTGACCATTGACATATTCAACAGCAGGCCAGGAACCAGCACCTCTTGTTGCAAACTCTTTTAAATCTCTGTCACTCATATTGAGTTCAGATATCTTATCAGAGATATCTTATCAGAGATATCTTATCAGAGATACGTAATGTGTGTGTGAGTGTGAGTGTGTGTGTGTGTGTGTGTGTGTGTGTGTGTGTGTGTGTGTGTGTGTGTCTGTCTGTCTGTCTGTCTGTCTGTCTGTCTGTCTGTCTGTCTGTCTGTCTGTCTGTCTGTCTGTCTGTCTGTCTGTCTGTCTGTCTGTCTGTCTGTCTGTCTGTCTGTCTGTCTGTCTGTCTGTCTGTCTGTCTGTCTGTCTGTCTGTCTGTCTGTCTGTGTCTGTGTGTGTGTGTATGCATGCATGTCTATGTGTGTGGTTGCCTGCGTGTGTGTGTCTGTGTGTGTGTGTGCATGCATGCGTGTCTGTGTGTTTCTGCATGTCTGTTTGAGTTTGTTTGCGTCCGTGTGTGTGTGTGCGTCAGCATGTCATTATTCCGGTGCTTTCATCGCTGTACAGCTTCATGTTGCTAAACCAAAGTGTGCGTTTTTTCATTATGTTCCAATCAAGATCAGATCCCACGGTGGTCAGCCCTTAGCTCAAGACTGCTGTTGGTACTAGTGGTGTGAGTGTGTGCTGAGTGGGGACATACCCTGTGATGATCTCAAACGGAGGCAGCTCCATGGGCTCCACAGCCTCTCCGTTGGCGGCACCGGCCTCGGCCTCTCCGTTCCCCAGCGGCTGGCCTCCGTCCGCGGCGCCGACCGCCACCTGCGTCGCCACTTCCTTTTTGTCTTTAGGCGCTTCTGCTGCAGCTTCCTTCCTCTCTTTCCTCCTGGGCTGGGCAGTCTTCCGGTCCGCCATGCTCAGTGTGGAATATATGTCCCGAATGTCTGGGTGTCCGGGGTCCCGAGTTGGGTGGAGGGTTTGAGGGGGAGAGCGGAGCAGAGAGAGGAGAGAGAGAGAGACACATGGAAGACAGAGACGGCCTACAAAGCAGACAGGAGCCCGGTGGACTTGGGAGTGGAATGGTTGAAAGGGGAAAAGCAGAGACCAGGATGTGGCTGAAATGTCAAAGAAGGAGGCGAGACAGGGGCCATTTGACCGACGCAGGCAGCTGCTGCTCAGACGCCATCCAGAGCTATTAAAAGACCAACTAGATGGTGGCCAGGGACACACTATCGCTGAGTTAGTATATGTGTGTGTGTGTGTGTGTGTGTGTGTGTGTGTGTGTGTGTGTGTGTGTGTGTGTGTGTGTGTGTGTGTGTGTGTGTGTGTGTGTGTGTGTGTGTGTGTGTGTGTGTGTGTGTGTGTGTAGGTGTGTCTTCAAGTTCTGCCTAACCTGCAAAGAAAACTTTCCAGCAAAACATTGTGTTACTTTAAAACTTTTCTGTGTGTGTGTGTGTGTGTGTGTGTGTGTGTGTGTGTGTGTGTGTGTGTGTGTGTGTGTGTGTGTGTGTGTGTGTGTGTGTGTGTGTGTGCGTGTGCGTGTGTGCTTGTGTTTCAAAACCTTTTACAGAGGTTTCTCCTGAACTACTTAAACTCCTGTGGTTCGTACCAATGTCACTTTGTGACAGAAAGAGAGGTGAGTGGTAGGACGGGGGAGAAGAGACTAGGCAGTGGCCGACGTGTAGGGGCAAGGGGAGGGACAGGATCGCCTGACCTGACACACACAGCAGCTGCTGCTCACACTGTATCCAGAAGGCCTTTGTGCAGGAAGCCCTCTTCTCCCTTTGGAGAAGAGAAGGACAGCGCTCCCATTGGCACCAGGACTCTAGAACAAGCTGATACCAACGGCATTGGAAATGGTACTTTAAGATAATTGAATAAAATGGCCGTTGATGCACTAAGGTAGTGATGTTTGTCTGCAGATCCCAGATCACATCCATTTTGGATGCAAAACAGAGGGAAGTATTGATCCCTGGTTAAATGTAAAGGTTGACCCAACAATCCAAGGTTATACATGGACCATGGAGCCCTTATTTTAGCCAACTTTGAATGAATGTTGGTATTCTCTCTACTTCCTAGGAGAGGGTTTACTGTGCATGGCGTCATATCGTCATGGATACATGGATTGTTTCCCTGCTTAGGTCTGAACGCTGGGAACGGCTCAAGAACAGCGTTTTCCTGTACCAAGGTGGATGTTGCTAACAGTTAATTGTAATAATTGTTCATAGCTCCACCCATTTATAAATGTTTTTTTTTAGATTTACCTTAGAAACTAGGAATTGTTTGATTGAAGTTGAAATGTGTCATCAATCCTAACCTTTTCCCCTAGCGTCATAGCACATCTCATGCTATGGCACACTGGATTCTATCTTGAAGATGTTTCATTATTAACTCGGTAAATAAGCAGAAACTGATCCACAGATAGAAGCTTTGTTTGTTATTGTGGTATTACACTGTTCTTACCATATCCTTTATGAGTAGCATGCCATCGTCCATTAAAATGAACCTCTACCATAAGTCCCACAACATTAATAAGGACAACATGATGATTGACTCTGTAAGTAAGGTGAAACTATTCCATCATTCCTAAGGCACAATTAACCTTCTATAAATGGGTCGAGCCATGAACATTAACTTAACTATCTTCATTTCTGGATAGCACATAATTAACCTTAAAAAAAAACCTTGGATAAGTGCAGCTGTAACTTGATTGTGATAGAGGAGACGTTTCTAAGAATTGGTTGTTAACTTTGCTAGTTGGTCATTATTTCTGAGTTATGACCTAAAAACGTTTGGTCCTTAGCTGATGGGGAGCACTGGAGCTACTTCTCAGTGTATCAGCTGTTCTCCCTCTGTGTTAACCTGTTTATTTACCAGGGGTTATAGCAATCACTAACCAAACATTAACCGGGCTAATACTTAGTAATTAGTAAATCTTTATTGGTTAATACTAAGTAAGTAATGTATAATTTACTGGTTAATACTTAGTAGGTAATGTAAAATTTATCGGGGTGATACTTAGTATTTAATGTAGAATTTAGGCCTACTGTATCCGGGTTGATACTTAGTAAACAATATATCAATTATCGGTTAATACTTATTAACTAATATATAATTGACCGTGTATTTACTGGGTTAATAATGAGTAAGTAATACATCATTTACTGAGTTAATATTTAGTAAGATATCATTTACAATTTATTATCTTGGTTAATACTTCAATAGGGGAAGATTAAGGAAGGTTTGGCGTTTCTTTTCATTGTTTAAAATTGATTTAGTATTTAGTCATTAATTTTAAGGTCTTAATCTTTAACAAAAAAACGATGTTGCTGTGATGGATAAAAAAAAAAATCCAACCACCTATGTTGCACATTGGAAATAAAAAATCTTGCAATTATCAATATTTTGAACTTAATATAAATTAGGACTTTAATAGTCCTTTAATAGTCCTATCTTTAATGCATTTCTAACAAGCTAGGTGAGGAGTGACTATCTTTAAATATACATCTAGAAGAGCTTCAAATGTGCAATGTATGCATTCTGCTTACTTCTATTCCCCTTTTCCGTTGTGACAAGCAAGCATATAAATCTCTTTACTTATCATCCTTGATTTGTCAAAAAAAACAAGGATGATAAATAAAGTCATTTATATTTTTGCTTGTCATGGCTGTCATGTGTATGGCACTGATTGGCCACCAGATGGCGCCAGTGTCTTCTATCTATTCTCTAGTCATTCACACTCAAGCCAGGCGATGTCATTCGCGCCGAAGGCTATTTTAAACCTGCCGACTGTTGGTCCGGTGCTCAGTTCTCCATTAATCAGGGCATTTCAATCACTGAGAATGCCTGAAATTGAATGCCAATGTTGTTAATGTTCAAGCTTATCAAGTAGACCAAGCAAACAAACAGTTTCTGTTTCAGTTTTGGTCTGTGTGTGTGTGTGTGTGTGTGTGTGTGTGTGTGTGTGTGTGTGTGTGTGTGTGTGTGTGTGTGTGTGTGTGTGTGTGTGTGTGTGTGTGTGTGTGTGTGTGTGTGTGTGTGTGTGTGTGTGTGTGTGTGTGTGTGTGTGTGTGTGTGTGTGTGTGTGTGTGTGTGTGTGTGTGTGCGCGTGTGTTTGTGTTTTTGTGTGAATTACAATTTCACCTGCTGTGGCAAATTACTCTACACCAAATCCAAAGTTCCATAAATAGCTGATTAAATATCTGCTCTATATCAGCTCTAACTCACATACACACACACACACACACACACACACACACACACACACACACACACACACACACACACACACACACACACACACACACACACACACACACACACACACACACACGCACACACGCGCACACACACACACACACACAAACTTTATTAGCGTGCTGAAAGTTTTGGCGATGGCTTTCAGCAGTCAGTGGAGCAGATATTTAGCCTTCCCTGCCATTTATTAATGAGCGTTACTTGGCCTTTCCCCAGTCACCCAAACCCCCCCCCCCCCCCCCCCCCTCCCCTCTGTCAGGCCGGGGGGGGCAGCGATGGTAGGGTAGAAGAGGCCCTCAGGGCCACAACACTGATGTCTCATGTCTCTGAGGGGACAGAGGTCCTCAGGGCCATAACACTGATGTCTCATGTCTCTGAGGGGACAGAGGCTCTCAGGGCCATGAGGCCGACGTCTCCTCTCTGTTTGTGAGAGCTCAGTAGGCCGTGAAAGTGAACGCTTTGACAAAAACCAACCTGCTGGGTAACATTCCTGGCAGCATATCGTTGTTTCCTCCGTTCATTGTCAAGGAAAGAATGTGAGTGATTAGTGATTGTGACATTTTGGAGGAAAAACACTCCGGTACCTTCTTACCATGGCATTTGATTCGCATGTTTGGACTCAACGGTTGACAAGAGGTTGAACTTTTTTTAGTACATACAAATTTACCTTGGTATTTCCATCTTTCTAAAACAGAAAGATATTTTTGGTATAACCTTTCAGACCGAACCATTAGATGATGTGGATGATACTGATGATCTTTGGGGCTGGTCCACAATAGAAGTGTGTGTGGGGGACTTATTCAAGTATAGTATATTCAAATATGTTATTTATAAAACATAGCAAGTTATTGTGTTGCACAAGCGAACCATTCATTTCAATGGCCCAGTTTTAAGCCAGCTGCTGGGGCAAGATGAACCCATTCACTTTGGTTTCCCTAGGTGGCGCTCTCTGTGCCTGTCCCCAATGAAACAAGAACAGTAGGAGTGTAGTTAATGCCGCCACATTTTTGACTTTCAAATATTGGATTTCCAACGACAGTCCAGGGACCCTGATGACATGTGTACAATACATGCAACATCACACATTAAAAAGTGCCTTCATTTGTACTTCTGCTAAAGTCTGGCGGCACAATCCATTGAACTAACAAACATTCTAAAAGCGAGAGTAGTTTCGGTTCACTGTTGATCAAGCTGTGTATCAGGTTAACCTGATACTCTGCAACAGAGCTCACCTTGTCACTTGAAACCTTGCTGCTCTCAGGCCCTATCGGCCTATCTGTTGTTCACGATGTTATCAACTAGTTTGGCTTTATCAGAGTTAATGCATCTTGGTGCATGATTAGAATATCATTACTAAATATGTATTTAATTCAAAGGGCTTGTGGAAATATTAATGCATTTTAAATTACAACGAGAGTGTAGAGAACAGATTAGAGAACAGAGCAGAGAATAGAGTAGAGAAGAGAGTAGAGAAGAAAATCACAAAGAGAATAGAGTAGAGAAGAGAGAGTAGAGTATAAAGTAGAAAGGGTAGAGCAGAGTATAGAGTAGAGAAGGGAGGGTAGAGTATAGAGTAGAAAGGGTAGAGCAGAGTATAGAGTAGAGAAGGGAGTAAATAAGAGAGTCGAAAGTAGAAAAGAGAAGAGAGTAGAGAGTAGAACAAGAGAAAAGTAGAGAGTAGAGTAGAGAGTAGGGACGAAAGAAGAAAGTAGAAGAGAGAAAAGAGTAGAGAGTAGAACAAGAGTAGAGCAGAGAGTAGAGCAGAGAGCAAAGTAGAACAAGAGTAAAGCAGAGAGTAGAGTAGAGAGTAGAGAGTAGTGACGAGAGCAGAAAGTAGAAAAGAGGGAAGAGAGTAGATAAAAGAGTAGAAAGTATAGTAGAGAGCAGAGAAGAGAGAAAAGAGAAGAGAGAATAAAGAATAGTAGAGAGTTGATAAGAGAGTAGAGTCTGCACCTTACCCGTCTAGGGAGGCTGAACCCCACACTGCGCGGGTGCTTGGAGTCCATAGTAGACTAGTCCTTCACTAGTCTGCAAGGTCCTTCCGTTGGGTTTGTGTTACCTTATGGACTACTTTCTCTATTTGTTACAGTTTATTTTTGTCTTTATGAACTTTCTGGACCGCATCCACTGGCTCCACCATTCAAGGTCATCAGGTCTTCTTACAGAAGTCGTTAACATTGCCTTTGTCTTGGTCACTGTGCGCTTTAAGAAATTCAAATATAAACAACTGTACCATGGTGTTAACAACCAGCACTAAGCTCACCACTTATTCTATAGGCAAACTCAAAGCCTGACAAATACAGTGATAAAAGGATGAGTTGCTGCATGCAAGCCACTGGAGGATCGCTCAAGTATTATGATCTCCTTTGAAATTGGTTTTGTTTGAGTAAATATCTTCTCCACCAAACAAGGCGTTGCTCCGCCCCCTGGAGTATGTGGTTTCCTGTCCAGGAACCGGTGCCGTCTTCCGCCAGAAGTTCTGCTAGAACACAGCAGGTTTGTTGGATCCCAGACAATGTGTCGATTGGATAACTGTTTTCAAGAACATCAAGGAACACACATACAGATACTCTGGTTCTAATGTCACTTGTCAACTACGCACCTGGCCACTATTTGGTCAAGAATCACAACAGCTCAAACACATCTCAAGGTCACATGCATGAACCCTCTCCTTGCCTCAAGACTGGTACTGAACCCTCAGACTACTGAACCCTCAGACTACCAGCCTGGTACTGAACCCTCAGACTACTGAACCCTCAGACTGCCAGCCTGGTACTGAACCCTCAGACTACTGAACCCTCAGACTACCAGCCTGGTACTGAACCCTCAGACTACTGAACCCTCAGACTGCCAGCCTGGTACTGAACCCTCAGACTACTGAACCCTCAGATTACCAGCCTGGTACTGAACCCTCAGACTACCAGCCTGGTACTGAACCCTCAGACTACCAGCCTGCTACTGAACCCTCAGACTACTGAACCCTCAGACTGCCAGCCTGGTACTGAACCCTCAGACTACTGGACCCTCAGACTGCCAGCCTGGTACTGAACCCTCAGACTACTGAACCCTCACACTGCCAGCCTGGTACTGAACCCTCAGACTACTGGACCCTCAGACTGCCAGCCTGGTACTGAACCCTCAGACTGTACCAGCCTGGTACTGAACCCTCAGACTACTGAACCCTCAGACTGCCAGCCTGGTACTGAACCCTCAGACTACTGGACCCTCAGACTGCCAGCCTGGTACTGAACCCTCAGACTACTGAACCCTCAGACTGCCAGCCTGGTACTGAACCCTCAGACTACTGAACCCTCAGACTGCCAGCCTGGTACTGAACCCTCAGACTGTACCAGCCTGCTACTGAACCCTCAGACTACTGAACCCTCAGACTGCCAGCCTGGTACTGAACCCTGGCCTAGCCCGTCCGTCCATCCGTCACCCCATGGCCCTCTGGTCCCTATAGTCAGATCTCTTATGATTGAGAGCACTCTGTCCAGTCCAGTGTCTGTGGTGTGTTCTGGCTCACAGTTGTGCAGCCTGACAGCTCTTCAGCCAGCAGGGTGATCGTGAAATAAAGAAATGAGCTGCCGTTAACAACTGAGCCGGTTCAACGGTTCTCTCTGTCGGACTCAAACAGAGCCTGAATACGGAGCGCTCCTGTCGGTTCTGCTGTGATCTGATCTGAGGTGGATTACTGGTCCCACATTACAAGCTCTACAGCCTTGGCCGTATCTAAACCACAAAGAAAAAGATATGATGTGATACCTTCTGAATACCTCAGTGTGGACACAACAGTCCAGGCGCCACTAACCTATTTTTAGAACCAGCAACTTGTGTGACCTGCTGGGTCCCAGATCCCCCCCCCTCATGGTGACACTAGTCTATTGTACCGGTCCTGTGTGCCAGTGGAGCAGAAATAATGTTTTGTTAGTTTGTGTTGGAGTGTGGGTGTGTGTAAGTGTGGGAGTGAATGCGCACGCGCGCTCGTGTGTGTGTGTGTGTGTGTGTGTGTGTGTGTGTGTGTGTGTGTGTGTGTGTGTGTGTGTGTGTGTGTGTGTGTGTGTGTGTGTGTGTGTGTGTGTGTGTGTGTGTGTGTGTGGGCTGGATACTTGCACTGCATGTCTGAACGATGGACGAGACTTTGCAAAGGGCAGGTTTGTTTGGTTAATCAAGTTCTCTGGAAGGGGGAAGATAATAGGAATGGAGCAATGGAAAGGGAGTGGCCGAGGGTTGTGTGGAAATCCCCTGAACACGCACACACACACACACACACACACATGCACACACACACGCAAGCACCCACACCAACCCAAGCACACACCCACAACCCTCCTCTTTTCTTCCTGGGGGTATAAATTCACACAGGTAAATATAACAACAGGTGCATATCTGGCTCTTAGAGGAGGCCCCATTCTAGGAAGGTAGGACGAAGAACTTAAGAAGAGGATATATATTGAGACCATTTCCAAACATTGACATCACACAGAGAGAGAGCCACTGTGGAATATCTAGGATCTTGTGTTGCAGTGTGTGACGGCGGATACCCCTGAATCAGGTACATCTTGCGGTGAAATGTGTTCTGTGTCAACAATAGTGGCTTCTATTTATGTTTATTTGTTTATATTTGTACCCGATTATGGGTATTGTATCTATCTATTTATCTATCCTTCTCCTATGGATGTAGATCGTTTTTTTCATGCTACAGTGATGTATGTGTTTCTGAACTCTTTCCAACCTCATGCCATTCCCCTTGCAGGTAAAGCATGTCGTTGTCCCAGTGTCTGAGCAGCGTCCTCACCCACGCTAACCACACAATGTACCAGAGCCCCGATGACGCGCTGCACGAGCCATCCTTCATGCAGTACCTGGAGCATGACTGCGGTGCCCACCCCTGCAGCCCGCCGGGGGACGAGTCAGGGCCCGCAGGTAACCCACAGCTCCCATCAGACCGTTGACACACACACACACACACACACATCAGTGTGTTTCACCCTTACAACTCTGTTGTTTGTAAAGGTTAGCAGAAAGTACATCATGCTTGATCATGCGTTTACTGGTATGAAACTAATCCTGTTCGCTCAACGCGAGATAGATCAGATAGATAAAAGATCCATTGAAATCAAGTAACACTTTGTTTATCCTGTGGGGTATTTCAGGAGTTTCAATGTAAGAAATATGACCAGTCCAGGTCACGGCAGAATAATAACCACAAGATTAATAAAGATATTATATTTATACAAGATATATCGATATAATGATCATATCATCACATACATTCTTAAAAATAATTGACTTGCAATGAGGAACCTGATATAAGTGTTAGAGAAGTTCTAGTTTTGGTAAAGTTTGTTTGCTTTAGGGAAACAAACTCTCAAAAGGACTGAAACCACACATTAGCAAGTAAGGACGTAGTGGGGACAGTACTCTATTGACAAACCAAGACTCAGCCAGCCACGCCACTAACTTGCTGAACTTTGCTTTGACCTCCTTTCGACACAATGATTTACCAGCCGGACAATATTTAACCAGGCATAATCACCAGATAGAGGACTCCATGCCACCTCATTGTTTAAACAGTCGGGGCTTTGTTAGTCTGACCTCAACAACATATACCAACAAGCAGGGCAAGACAAAGCTCTTTAGCTTTCAAATTATGAAGGGATATGTAGATGCGTTGGCTATGCTAATGACATAAGCTTTATGACAAAATGCAGCCAGATTTTGACATTTAATCCTTCAATAATTGTGGTTTTGACTTCATCTCCACAACTATTAAGCAGCACACCTAACCACCTTTCCCCTTTGGTCTCTCCACCCTTCAGCTCCTGGGTACAAGCAGCGTAATCCCCAGGATTGGTCAGAAGAACATGTCTTAGACTTCATCAGTGACCACGTAGACAGACTCAAGTTTGACGCATCCCATGTGAGCCTGGCCACTTGCACTATGGACGGACGCCATCTCTGCCACATGACAGAGGGACAGATGCTACAGGATTTTGGGCCTTTTCTTGGTTCAGAACTCCATCACAGCCTCTCCAAATATGTCCCCAAAACCAAATATGGTAATATAATTTTTACTAAATGATTTTCCAGCACTGGTTTCAAACATTTAATTGAGATTTAAAGGAGCATTACTATGTTTTGTGGTTGAACAAAAAACTGACAATGTTGCTGACTGCTCTCATTTCCCAGAACCACCTTACCCATCCGGATCAGACCTTCATGAGACATGTCGACTACTAGAGGGCTTCTTGGACAGCCTCAGCTACCCTTTCCTGAGCACCCTAAAAGTCAACGATGGTAGGTGCCTTTCCCGTAGCATGCTATTATTTACGCATTCTGATACCAGCTAGCTGACATCGCTTCTGGTCAACAGCTTGCGACGTCAAGAAGGAGTGCGACTATGGAGCGTCTTATGACTTGCCCGGTCCGCTGGCCACTGACCCTTTGGGAGAAACAGATCTGTCAGACCTCTCCGACAGTGAATACAGAGTGTGTGGGATCCAGGTCCCCAGCTCCCCAGAGTCAAGGAGCAGTGACTCGGACCTGGAGTTTGCCTACTCCCCCAGTAAGTATGCACCCACTGCTCTGGAAATATATCAAATGTTGGGGAAGATATTGTCCTTTTAGATTTTATTAATGTAATATTACAAATGCTGTTCTGTGCCATTATTTAAATATAAGTATTTTCTTTGTTTGGCACATGGTAAACAAGTCTCAAAGTCTCAAGTCTCCAGATGAGTATTAGTACCACAAAAGCCAAGAAGTATAATTTAGGATGTGTCTCCATCTCCCCCTAGCAGAGCAAGACATCAAACCAGAGAAGGATGAGTTCCGAGGGAAGAGGCCGCGGGGGCGACCGCCCAAGCTCAGCCGGGACAGCGGAGGCTTCTTCTTTGACAATCAAAAGAAAACCAAACACGGTAGGATGCTCGTGGCTCTGAGGGACACGGTTTACACTGTTAAACCGTTTGGGTTATTTCAGATTGGCCTGACCTTTGCATTGGACGAAGGCTTTGCTTGCACTTGCACACAAACACATACTTTGAGCGCTGGGTCTGACGTTGCCTCTCTCTGCAGCTCCCCGTGGAACCCACCTTTGGGAGTTCATCAGGGACATCCTGGTCCACCAGGAGAAGAACCCGGGCCTGATGAAATGGGAAGACCGGCGGGAGGGGGTCTTCAAGTTCCTCAAGTCTGAGGCTGTCGCACAGTTGTGGGGACAGAAGAAAAAGAACAGCAGCATGACCTACGAGAAGCTCAGCAGGGCCATGAGGTAAGCCGTGGAGTCCTCGCCCCCTCCCGACTCTAAAATCCTTCAAAATCAAAGAGGGAGAACAATGTTCAGATGGCCTCTGCTGTTCTTTTTTAGTTCCATGGTGCCTGTCCAATAATCTTTGACCTACCTTAACAGCTGAACGCTCTTCCCCAGGTATTACTACAAAAGGGAGATCCTGGAGCGGGTCGACGGCAGACGGCTGGTCTATAAATTCGGGAAGAATTCAAACGGGTGGCAGGTTGAACCAATGGGGAGCGTGGCTTCCTAGCCCAGCGGCAAGGGGGATGATGATAACGTGAAGTTGAGGGGGGACCTGGATCGTCATGTGTTGCCTCTCCAGTCATAGTTTGGCTGGCATGGTGTTGCTGAGTTATCCTAATATGAATGACACTTACTTCTCTCAGGGAAGGTGTTGCAGACAATGTAAGCCATTGTTGTTGGCTCTAGTAGGTTTTATGAACCGTTATGACCGTTGTGTTGTTCTATTTTTGCATTTGTGACTTGCACCACAGTCACCACACTGTGAGTTTGTGCACTCATTATATTGATTGGATGCAGATAGTGATATGTATGGAGATGTATTGTATTATGTATTATGTATGTATTAGTATATATGTATTATTCTGAGAGATTATTTTTTATTTTGTTTTGTAACTAATTTTGAAAAATATTTGGGTATGTGGGTATTACTTTTTTTCTTCTTTGCAGTCTGGGATTAATAAAGTACGAGCGTGTGTTATTCTTTAGAGAATACGTAATCAAGCTGTTTTAATCTGCTTTTATATTCCCTGGTGGAGCTGGAGATGGAACTGTCCTGAAACCCAACATAATGTTATAATGTATAAATCTATCACTTAAGGTGAATAATGGTATCCCTTAATGTGTAGAAATGTATCACTTAATGTGTGTCCCCACTAATTGTTTTACAGTTACGACTCGTTGCGGTGTACATACTAGCAAATAAAAGCTTTGTTGTTTTCCTTTCAAAGACTCAATAAAGACCAGAAGTTTTTTTTAAAACCTTTTGCGTGTTGCATGTGTTCACTGTTCATAGGCCCTAAAACCAAAGACTGCACAGATGTCATGTTGTTCTATTATCTCTTAAGTAAAACTCACATACACATATTCCAAACACATTGCGGAAGCCTCACTATCTGCAGTCAATGTTTCGATTCATTCATTCGATATCTCAAGAATGGCCCACCACTGATTGAACACCCCAAAGAGAATCGATGGCCGATCCAAAACCCTGGTGAAGATTAGCCCACACTGGGGCTGGAACCCTCCTCTGCGCCTGTTAGAAGCCTGTACTGATTAAGCAACAGTGTAGTTTCCGTCCGCCGATTACTCGTCACATAAAATGACTCTTCTTCATGTTCTGTCTGAATTGGGATGTGTGCAGTAAGAGGTCCAGCATTAGGCCAAGACAGGTCCTTGAACTGACTCTAGACCTTCCCTCCTATCACCTTTGACCCTGCTTGAAATATTTACAGATTTTAACTATCAGATTAATTAATAGATTTTATTGTTGACATATAATGTGTTAATAACTAGAAAAAAAAAGAAAACTAAGGTAAGTAAACACACAAATGCCACATGCATACATAAACAAGCATGCACCCTACACACACACCCACTCCCCCTTCAGTGAGCTGAAACGGGACGCTCCTCCTTGGATCAACATACCTGCCTAACAGGTGGATTTGGCAATGAACCAGAATGGTGCTCCAGCACGTAGCTTACTGGAAGTCTTGGGATGCTTGCCAGTAAAAGGAGGGAAAAGGAGGGGTAGGAGTATTTATTGGCATGACCTAACTGTATTGTTCTGCCAAGCACAGCATAGAATCCACGTGGAGCTGTATTTTTTGACATGGGTAAATTTGTTTAAAGGATTACCATCCCTATGCCATTATGCTTTCCATATATTGATGCAAAACGTCTGTAACATGAGGTGCTTATCCTATTTCCCAGGACGCAGATCAGCGGGCCACTCCCCATCCGGGTGCACCTCATCCTGCCACGGCTCCTGATTTAATCAGGCCACAGCCAGAGAAGTAAACTACCAAAATCACCCTCTGATTATCAACAAAGACTCGTTCTAATGTATTCAAGAGAGATTATAAATAGAAGAGAACCCACAAGGGAAGATTACACAGATCGGAGCAAAGGTGTAGAAAACTCAAATGAGGCGATGACATCAGATCTGTGAGTTGATTAATCATTAGCTTTAAAATAAGGATTCTAGCCAAGCCTAGTCTGTTTACAGTGGTTCAGTTTACTGGAAGCTCGATAAGAACTTTATAACCCAGCCACTGGCGTCAGCAGTAGCCATTGAATTCGAGGGCAGTATGTATTAAAATGCATACCTTGTGTCTCTCTTGGGAGCAATAGAGTACTCAGATTCAGATTTGACTCAGGTGGTGTTAACGCTGTTTAACTTGTGGTAAGCATGTGGTGATCCATCGTGCCCAAGTGTTTTTTACCCCTTGTGGTGGTCAATGTTCACCAGAAACATTTTCAATGGTACTATCTTTTCAGAGGAGAAGAGGAAGTGGGCATTGTGATGAACTGTATGAGTACAGAATCGGCCTCTGAATAATCACTTAGTAATGTTCGACATATATCTCTTTAACTCAACCATTAGAGCCCTTTTCATTGCCTTCTACCATAGTTATTTGAGGTTGGGAATGTGAACAGGTTTTCAGGTTTCCAGATGCCTGGATGCATGCAATAGATACTTTGACAGCCCTCGTCCCATGACCACGGACAAGCTTCCTGGTCCCTTGTTTTATGCCCTCTTCCTGTTGCATGTTACACGTCATTCTACATGCTGAAAACAAACACCTGTTGCTCAATGTTTGAATGAGACAGGATGGTGTGTGTTGACAATGTGTAGTCGTTCTCAGGTCCAGAATAATATTGCTCTCCATCTGTGGCGTTTAATGGCTGGATGAAAAGAGATACCATTTTTACAATTGTCAGGAGGGGTCAAGTCAAAATGTGGATGTGAGAAGATTTCAATTTTGTACCATTGAATGAAACTGGAAGCTGACCTGAGAGGCAAACATTTGGCGTATGAAGGGATTATTGTTCAATTATTTTGTCAAACTCTCCCCCTCCCCCCCCCTCCTCATATGACCTTTTAACCCCTAATATATATTATATAATAGTGTTATTATTATTATAAAACATAATAAAAATAATAATAAAGTGAGGAAAATATCTTGCTTGCTTGGTGTGTTGCACTATTGTGTGTTGCACTATTTCTAGGTTGATCATTAACCTCAGGTGAAAAGCTGGGCATCATTTCACAGTTACAGGAAATAACCATAAAAACCTCAAGACTTAAGCGTATAATAGCCATTTATGGGGCAATCAAGGGCAATAAAGTGTGTGGTGTTATATTAATCATTAATCATCAATTATAATCATTTTTTCAACAAATATCTTTATTTCTTCAACTAATATTTTGTTTATCATGCGCATCATACATATATATCATCATATCTACAGTATCCTCAGACAGTCTCTACTACATATGAAGTTTACATTGAAGAAAGACACAAGTTACACCTTTAGTGTATGTGGGAGATTGATTGCAAGATTCACATTGCATTGATTGGACAAGATTCACATTTACGCTTTTACTGTTTGTACTGTAATTTGTTGACAGACCATGTCATTGCGATGTAAGAAAAGAAAAGACAGCACTGCATAGCACAAAGAAACGTAGAAATGTCAACATAGGGCAATCTACTTAGGGAAAACTGTACATGCAGTGCTGTAGGAATGATAGTGCAGTCTTTCTACACCTCCTGACGTTCTTGTCTGTTGGGCCACAAATTCTCATTCTCACACAGCCTCACTCCTCTTCCTCTTCTTCTTTTCTCTGGCTGTTGAACCTGTCCAATTCCTTGTCCTTTGACTGTCAGACGATGTAACATTGTGTTGTGCTTGACATATTACGACAACTTGTTCAACCATGTAAAGACTTGAATGAATGAAATGAAATAATGCCTAAATGTTCTGGGGGGTGAGACTATTCAATAGAGACCCATTATAATACATGTTGATCAACATGACATAAGCAAATGATAATGTAGGAAAGAGCAGAGAATTGTACATAATCATTTGCATGAATGTACCAAAGCATTTGCAACTTATTCAAAAAAATGAGAAACTGCTTTTTTGATGTGCACAAGTGATGCAATGATGTGAAGACTGAGCAGGTAGTTTTGAGAATTTAAATTCTAATCTGAGAAATGTGCCAAAGTGACTGAGAAAATCTGTAATACCTACACATTTTTATATTTAGGCTCAACCACTTCAATAACTGACTATACATAGCAAACCCTATCTTCATTGAAAGCCTTTTTTTGGCCTTATTTATGCTTTTTGTAAACGTCCCCTTCTTGACACTTTCCAGGTAGTAAACCTTCTAGATCATTTGTATTTGAGTACACACTGTTCAGTAACTATTATTACTGCCTCTAATTGTAGATTTTATGGAGACATGAAGAGTCCCCAGAGAGTCTTATCAGATCAATCAACCTAATTCCATTAAAACGAAAAAGTCGTTGACAGACAATTATTTATACTTTCTATATTATTGAAATGAAAGTGTGACAAATCTTGGAAACAACCCAGCAATGCAACTGAGACATGCTTAGAACAATGGAGTTGAAATGCAATGGAATACCAGGCGTCAATTTCCTGGCAATGGACAATGGTTGACTCAAATAGACCTATGTTGGAAGTTTTCGAAATGTGAGCTTGCAGGCCTACCATGAGTCTGTCTCATACATCGGACTGGCCGCAAGCGCTGCATAACATGTTGAACTTGAAGTAAGGCACAAATATGCATCATAACCCTAACCCTAACACGATATACCAGAACACCCGCACGCCCTCACTTTCTCAGAGCTGCATGTGGCCTCTATGTTACCTTCCACGAACCTGCAGCTTGCTTACCTCTTTTTGTAAGTGATGCACAATTGTTTGTGTAACACTATTCTACCTCGCCCTTGTGCCACAGACTCCTCCTCTTCATTATGGTCTGTTCCCCCTGTACTACAAAGGGCTGGTTTATGGGAATCATGGTCTGTGATTTGGGCTTCATCAGAGACCTGTGTTTATTTAAGAACATTGAAGGGTATGTAGACAGACGGCCAGACAGACAGACAGCCAGACAGCCAGACAGCCAGACAGCCAGACAGAGACAGAGACAGACAGACAGAGAGACAGACAAACAGGCAGACAAACAGGCAGACAGACAGACAGACAGACAGACAGACAGACAGACAGAACAGAACAGACAAGACAGACAGACAGACAGACAGACAGACAGACAGACAGACAGACAGACAGAGAGACAGACAGACAGACAGACAGACAGAAAGACAGAGAGACAGATGGACAGACAGACAGAAGACAGACAGACGAGAGACAGAGACAGACAGACAGACAGACAGGACAGACAGGACAGACAGAGCAGACAGACAGACAGACAGACAGACAGACAGACAGACAGACAGACAGACAGACAGACAGACAGACAGACAGACATTCTCTTTCAGGTTAACTTTGACATTTTGAAACCTTGATCTTTTGTAAGATGGATGCAAGCAAGCAACACATCGTTTGTCATTGTCTTTGACACCTGTGGAGCAAAGCTCAGCCATGGCTGTCTGTTGTCTCTCCTGATAACCGCTCTACGTTTAAAGGCTAGATGAAAAGAGATACCATTGTACGATTGTAAGGAAGGGCAAGTTGTGAAATTGTAAAAATAGATGTGAGAAGATTTCCATTTTGTTATTATATTCTATAGTGCATCATTGGTATGTATACACAGTATATCAGTATTCCTTCAGCGTGTACTTAAACAATACATGGGGTATACATAAGGATTTATGTTCAAATGTAAAGTGAACCACACATTTTCTTTGATAAACATAAATGGTCAAGTGTATACTGGTAAATGCTGGGAACCCTGGATGTCATTACATTCACCATCCCCAATTAGCACTCTGAGGGAGCCGGGGGAAAGCACAATCACTTCATACGCATAAACCGTTTCAAAATAAACTTTATTGTCGTAGTTTTAAAGATATGGGGTGGCCAAGAAGTTCAATTAGCGGAATTCTTACTGGTGGAATTGGTTCCAATATTAAATCAAAGACACCCTTTTTAGGGGCACCACCGGCTCAGGGGGGTGGTGCCCCCGGCGGATTGTCTCCGGCTGTAGACAATCGCGGGCAACAATCCCTTTCTCCTCAATTTCGCAGTTCAGGCAGTCAAAGCCAAAGTTCCTTTCCTCCAATTCCTTCTCATCCATGGCTGAGATAACCCCCGCTACAAGTCTCAATGCGGAAATACCAGAGACGTCAGAGAACCCGATGTGAAATGCACCATAACACCAACAGCAGAACGGTTATCCAAATAGCAAAGAAGTGTATAACTACATACGTATAATAGCACTTGCGGTACAGTGTGTGTGTTCACAGACCCACACAGCCGTGGCGCTTGCACGGTCGTAGCTCATCGTCTCATTGAAGGGCCAAATTCTCTGGGCGGGCAAGGCCGAGATAGAGGAGGTAACTTGGCCCCTTATGACGACATATGTGGCCAAATTTCGAAATTTGAGCACCTGAGCTTTCGTTTTTCAAAGGCAGAGCAGGATACCTAGTGCTCATTTTACACCTAAAGCCATTTCTAGCTACTAGGGGACCATAGGCAGGCTAGGGGAACTCATATTAATGTTAGAAAACCTCATAAAGCCAACAGTGCTGTGGGCCCTGATACTGGATGATGTGGACCACACAGTGCTGTGGACACTGGTAAATCCTGGCAAATTCTACACCAGTGTTGAAGTACTGTACCTACAATGCTTACAATTATGGTATTCTCGCTCACCAATCCCTCTATCCTACTGTCGGTATCCAGCCTCAACACCCCTTTGATGGTAATCTGTTCAATCTTTGTCAATTACAAGGTTACACCAAATGCAGCAGCTCTACAATCATAGAGCTGCAATCATAGAGCCCGCCTTCATGGATGTGTGTTTGGTCAGTCTTGGTCCTGGTTCAAACTTTATGAAGATGAAGTGTGTCACACTGTACAAAGAGTGTGAAACAGAATAAGGGGGACGCTGTCACATCTGAAAACCTCCCATTTCCATCAAAACTGTCACTGTTATACAGCAGATGTCCTACAAAGTTGTGAGAGATTGACTAGACGTTCCAAGAGCTAGCGAGGCCATCTGTTTTTCCAAATTGAAGGCGCCAGAGGGAGGTCACAACCAGCCGGTCTTGAAAGACCTATGTTGTTGTTTTTCTGTGAAAGCGCAGTTGTAGAAACAACACACTACAAAAAGTTGTAGAAACAACACACCATGTGCAACTTCAAAAAGACTGTTGTCACCTTAAATAACCACATAAGTAGCAGCAACAGCAGAGGACTGTTCAGAGTTTATAGGGGGGGACAAGCTTTCCGCCTAGAGTACATAGCACATAGACACATTCCCAATAATCGCCTCTAAACCAGCCAATATGACAGAGTAGTTGATATTATCACCAGGGAAATCAGAGCCACTGTTCAATCCTCTATAAAAATTGAAGGGAATGGGCCAAACAAGACATGTCGACCTCTGTAATGATGAAAGTGTTCTTTTACATTGGCGCCAGTGGCTTAATTGTCAATTGTTGATATTTAAGTTTCAGAGGAAGGCTTCCTTACTACATGTGTGAAACATGATAATTTAATCCAAGACATAACTCCGCTAGGGTTATGGTATGGTACTCGCCCAGGGTCGATAGCTGGCAGTGAGGGAACCTGAGGAGGCATGTGTCTCGGGAGAGTGCCCAGCAAGTCTCTCACTACAAATCAGCCTCTTCATCATGGGCCGTCTCTCTGTATAGTGGTCTCAGCAGAGGAGGCGCTGCTAATTGTACCCATGGTCAGTAATCGTTGGGTCTCTAAGTTTTAAGTATTGCGTCACGACTACTGACAGGCTATTACATCCGTCTCCATCTTCTGATATTCATGTCCTGTGTGATCTTTTGTATTTGTGTCAATCTGCCCTGGTTTGCTCATGGTCATTTGGCGCGTTCCGACTGAGGGACTTTTCCCTCTAGTGAGCCGCTATGGGTGTAGCTTGGGAGAGAGGATCAGCCCAACTTCCCTGTTTAGAGGCTCAGGTAGTATCTGCCTCGGGGTAGAAGCTTGATATGAAGTGAGTAGAACTCGACACAGCCACAATATATAAAACTGTTAATAATCATTTAAGGAAAAAAGTCATGCACAACAAATTATGTCACATTTGAACTCTGTTGGGAAGCTGCTACAAAGGTTCCTGCATGGGAACGGACGCCATGGGGAACTAAGTGAGCCAAAACACTGAGCTGCTTTCAAAGAAGTCCCTCAGTCGGAATGCGCCTATTGTAGGGGCCAACCCGGTATCACGAGATCTCGTGCTCATGCGCACGAAACGCGTTAATCTATTGAATCGTGTCCCAGAGTACGATTGTTCGACTTTTTTCGTGAAACGCATCACGAAATGTTAACCAATGCATTCTGAATGCACATCCTTCACACTATATTATTGGTCATAACTATCAAACCAAACATCCTTCACATTCGCCGAGCGACCGATTATGAAAGTAAAATGCACATTTCTCGGCTAAAAATCTTTACATAAACACTTTTAATGGCGTAACCCGCCATTAAAAGCGTTAAAAGCGTCTATCGGTGACTACGTCACCGATAGACGCTGTGAGCATCTTTCCTATTGGATAGTTTTTAGGATATTTTTCTGTGAAAATGGCGGACATACTTTTTATTCTGGGTGGAAAAATGATATTTTAGCATAGTTACGCCATTAAAAGTGTTTATGTAAACATTTTTAGCGAGAAATGTGCATTTTACTTTCATAATCGTCGCTTGGCAAATGTGAAGGATGTTTGGTTTGATAGTTATGACCAAGAATATAGTTGTGAAGGATGTGCATTCAGAATGCATTGGTTAACATTTTGTGATGCGTTTCACGAAAAAAGTCGAACAATCGTACTCTGGGACATGATTCAATAGATTAACGCGTTTCGTGCGCATGAGCACGAGATCTCGTGATACCGGGTTGCAGGGGCAGTGCCACTGGAACTGCAGTGGCCCGCTGTGTTTGAGGGCACAAAGGCCACATGCCAGGGCATCAGGGCCTTCAGTTAAAACACGTGTCTTAGCTAGAAAATGCATTTCCTGCAGTGAGGTTGTGTGAAGTGAGGTTGAAAATATGTTTCAATAAAGAAACTGTCACGCTCTAGGGAAGAGGCGGGCAGACTTGAACCCAAAAGCACGACTCAGAGACAAGCAAAGGACAATGAAGTTCAGGTTTTACTCTGTTAACCAAATCAACAGTGACGAGGCGGGGAACGTAGACGAGGACAGGCAGGATCGGGAAGCCGGGACAGGAGACGGGCGAACGAGGATCCAGAGGGACGAGTCGGGGAACGTAGTCGAGGACAGGCAGGATCGGGAAACCGGGACAGGAGACGGGCGAACGGGGATCCAGAGGGACGAGGCGGGGAACGTAGTCGAGGACAGGCAGGATCGGGAAACCGGGGCAGGAGACAGGCGAACGAGGATCCAGAGGGACGAGGCGGGGAACGTAGTCGAGGACTGGCAAGATCGTGAAACCTGGACAGGAGACGGGCGAATGCTGGAGAGACTTGCATGAACCAAACAGCGAAGAGAATCTGGCACCAGGTGAACAGTGTTCAGCTAACTTACAGCCCCCACTAATCACCTGATGCCGCCCAGCTGCGAGGGTGAAGAACTAGAGTAGAGAAAGGAGGCGTGGCAGACAGACCGTGACAGAAACATAGTTTAAGACGTAAAGAAATGTTACATGGCTTAAATCAAGTGAAGAGTATTTGAACAAATGTTCAAAAGTCTAAATGGAGTTAACAATGTAAACATGCACACCATTTAAGAAAAAGTAAATGCCTGGAAACAAATGAAATGACATTGCATTGTTAAAAATGCAGAAATGTAAAATTAATTTAACTGAAGAATCTGAAAGGTCAAATGTATTGCCCTGCACTGCTGAAAAATCTGAAAGGTCAAATGTATTGCAGTGCACAATGCACCTGGAAGCTGAATTCGAAAACTGACTGACGCTGAATTACATTACCTGAAAAAGCAAAGGGCTGAAATACATTTTTACAAAAGCTGGAAGCTAAACTGTAATACTGTCAAAGCTGGAAGATACTAGTAGTAGTGGTAATAGTAGTTAGTAGTAGAAGTATTAGTAGTAGCTGAAGTAATAGTGGTACTAGTTGCACAAACGATATGCCTTATGAAAGGTCTGGTATTGTCCGATGTGTGTAGAAAGAATTATAATAATCCTGCCTCTTCTTTTTTAAAACCAGCCGAAATAGTATGTACTCGCCCGATGCCAGTTTTTTTTTTATTATAATATATATTAACTTTTAAATAACATTAGGCTGGAAAAATTAGCATTAGGCGAGTAATGCTAATGAGAAAGTGTCAGATAATGGACGGATGCCGTCCTTCAATTGACTTCCATTTTAAAAAAATTGTATTTTAAGTATTTTAAGAGTATTAAGTATGAAATATTTTAAAAATCTGAAAAGATGCACACGATGTTGAAGCTAATTTGAACATTTAAAAATTGGAATGAAGTCTCTAAGGTGAAAAATTGAAGAAGGAGATTGGTTCCCAAAGTTTTGTAGAAGAATAATAAAGAAGAAGGAAGAAAACTTATGGTCCCATGGCATAATACTTTATGGATGCTTTAATAGAGATATTAGTGGGCCCCTAACACAGTATTTGAAGACGTTTCCGAAATTCAGCCTTGGTGCAGAATTACAGCCAATTACGAGCCAGTCGCACATTGAGGTTTACCCAAACGCTTCAAATCGGTGTCTATAGCTTTAATGCAATTGAGGAGGAGAGAGGTGGATCAAGGAGGAGGATGGGGGTGTGGCCCTGGGCAGCTTGCAGCCACGGTATCATGCGCTCTGTTTACAGTGGATGTATCGCAATGGCAAGGCGCACACAACCTTTGGCCGTGTTCTGTAATATTCCGGAACACTCCGGCGGGAGTCCTGGAGCCCTATATCTAAAAAATATCATATTATACATAGATATCTATATTATATTATATATATTATAACGGTCAAAAGCTGTGTGCCTCCAGGCGCTATTATGAATCTCAAACGACTGCGTCGGGTTCTCCGACATCTCTGGTTCTTTCACATCCACATCAATGAAGCAGACTGAACCACGACATGGAGGAGAAAGGGATTGTTGCCCGCGGTTGTTTCCCGCTTGAGCCCCTCTTCTCGCTGCCGAGGGACTACCGCCTCAGCAGCGGGCAGCTCTTAGGCACCAACGGGGCTCAAGCGGGATACAATCGCGGGTAACAATCCCTTTCTCCTCCATGTCGTGGTTCATGTACTTCAGGGAGTCAAAGCCAAAGTTCCTTTCCCCAAATTCCTTCTCAACCATGGCTGAGATAACCCCAACAATGAGTCTCGTTGTGGAAATACCAGAGACGAGAGTCTGATGTGTTAAGTGTACAACACTTTATATCTAAATAATCTGTAACTAAATAATATCATCTTTATCATATAATACATTTTATCACGGCCAAAAGCTGTGTGCGCCTCCAGACAATATTATGAATCACAAACGACTGCGTCGGGTTCTCTGACGTCTCTGGTTCTTCTACTTCCACATCAATCTGAAGTAGACTGAACCGCACGCTGCCCACTGCCCGCTGCCGGGTGGTGGTGGTGCTTTCGGCAGCGGGCGGCGGGCAGCAGGACTCCGGAGGGAGACAATCCCTTTCCTTTCCTCCTCCATGTCGCAGTTCATGTACTTCAGGGAGTCAAAGCCAAAGTTCCGTTCTGCCAATTCCTTCTTTCTCAACCATGGCTGAGATAACCCCAACTACAGTGTTGTTGTGGAGACGTCAAAAGTTTGGCGCCATAACACCAACAGACGGTTATCCAAATAACAAAGAAGTGTAAAACACTTGCGTTACAGTGTGTGTAATCACACACACACAAACACATGTGGCGCTCGCACGGTCGTAGCTCATTGTCTCATTGGCGGGCCAAATTCTCTGGGGGGCAAGGCAGAGAAAGCGGAGGTAACATGGAGCCTGATGACAACATATGCGGCCACATTCCAAATCAGCGCGCCTGAGCTTCCATTTATTCAAAGGCAAGCAGGAAACCTAGTGCTCGTTTTACACCAAACACAGGTTTTAGCCACTGGGGGACGATAGGCAGGCTAGGGGAACTCATATTAGAAAAACCCCAATAAGTGAGATTTTCATGCCATGGGACCTTTAAGAAGAACTATAGTTGAGCACTGCATGCAGCACCCACCTAATTATCCGTTTCTAAATAATTCATGCCTTTTTAATTAAAAGTATAATATACACTTTTTATCAAAATAATAAGCTATTTACTATTCCAAGTAAGGTTTAGAAAAGGTTTAGGGTACCATCAGTACAATCTTTAAAGTCTCGGGCCATTAAATGCACAGGTAATATTGATATATAATTCAATTGAATCAAAGTACTCATTGTTTGATGATGGGGAATCAGGGGGGATCTGGTGCTACTTTGGCCCATAAGGTCTTGTGTTTTGCCTCCTTTTGGCCACTCCAGCTACCCAGCACCATAACACAGCACTTGATTCTGAAACAGGGCAGGAGCAGAGCTCTGTGGCTTGATGACTGAGAGATGTTCTATGGTCCCTGTGGTAAGGCTTGAGTCCCGGTCTCCCTGCATCCGCTTCACTGTAGGATATCCATACTTCCCTTACTTATTATACTTAGCTCAAGTACGTAGGTCATTCCAATTAGGATCAGGGCAAAAAGAAGTGTACTGAAAGGACCCGGATGGTGTAATAAAAATAGGTCAAATCTTTGAGTGTGCTTTTTTATAGCTGCTAGGCATAAAGGGTTCACCGTTCAAGGAGAATGTTTATGGCGGGTGACAATTGTGATTTCCGGTAAGTCCACCACGGAGTATTCGATGAGTGCGGATAGTTTACTATGTTAAAGTGTACTCATGGAAGAATGGATATCGGATCACAACCTAGGGCTGTTGTCAGGGCAACAGATTTGTGTACTTCTCCTGCTTGAGATTCAAAGACTTTCCAACGAAGGAGGAAACCTTTGACCCTTTTGGTAACGCAACACCTTTCTAGTCTCATTCAAAGGGGTGTGTCTTAACTGGAACTTCGGTGGGTCGTTTTTCCAATGAGAGCTCACAGGGCACCTCGAACATCTCTATCTCTATAATATTACCTGTGCATTTAGTGCTTCATACACCCTTGATACAACCTCTAGCACCGCTCCAAACCATTATCCATCTGCAGCGTTCTGATGACCTGGATCACCCACCGTGTTTGATGATGATGAATTGTGAAAGCTAGGAAAGACATTTGGCAGTACTCTTTTTGGATGGAGAAGCCTTTGTAGAGAGCTGGTGGCCTGGCTGGAGAGCTGTTGGCCCGGCTGGAGAGTAAGCCTGGCAACGCTCACTTAGCTTGGCTTAAAGGTTGATCCTGTACCCCTCGCTTAAGGGGAAAAGCCCCTAGCCCAAAAAAATAAACCTTTCACAGAGTTCTAGCTACTCTTACTAATACTTTGGTGAACATTTCGGTGTGAGGTTATCACTGATTCTAACAAATGTATGCTAAAAGAAAAGAAGGGATCTCTGCAGCCTGATCCAGGATCGCATGCCGACACCCAGATATCGGTAGATTCTGTAGGTTCACTGCGTCTACCAGGCAGTTTCCTCTTAGAGCAAGGCTGCGCCTCACAGCCATACGGAGCACAGAGACATCTGTGGTGCGGAGATCATGGCCTTGTGTCTTCTTACTAAAAGACTGATTCCTCACCGTGGGAAAATTGCAGAAATGTTCCATGCAGTGATTATAAGACAGAAGCCCTAAGTTGTTGAATTCCACTGATATGTGTTCCTTCTGGCTGATGCTCCAGAGAGCTGAGAGAGACTCTCTCCTTGTCTCAGTAGCCACGTTTCCAGCTAAAAGGTGATGAAAGAAATTCGAATTAGGTGCGAGTGCAAGTGGTTGGAGCGAAAAACAACACATTCCAGGGCTTGTCTCATCCTTTTGATAACACCCTCTCTTAGGTCCTGATAAATAGTTGAATTGCGTTGTTTTCCATCTAAAATAGCTGTAATGTTTTTTTCTTCGATGAGAGCAAGGAAAAGTTTACCTCTTCAGCGGTCCACACGTATCTATTATTCGCATTGGCCATCTGTTCCATGGACGTATTTAAAGGGTACATTGGACATATTTATAATTCGAAATTCTTCGCAGCCTTTGTACCACAGATACTCTAGGGCAGGGGCCTCAAACTCAACTTACCTGGGGGCCGCCGGAGGTGGAGTGTGGGTCAGGCTGGGCCGCATCAATTATTCCACAGAATAAAGGAGCACAACCGACCCAATCTAAGTTAATGATCGAGCTATAATGAGATAACGTTGGCTATGTAATCACTAGGGGTGTAACGGTACACGTATTTGAACCGAACCGTCACGGTACAGGCACTTCGGTGCGGTTACAGAGGTCTACCGCGGTACGTAAATGTGGCGTACATAGCGTTAATACGGTGAATGTAAAGGCTTGTTTTGCGGTGCGGAACTTAAAACTTGAAGTCGGAGTTCCCCCCGGACCGTTTAGCCTTATTAGGCTCGGCTCGCACGTGCGCGGCCACCGCTATGTAGCAGTAGCAGAGCGCGATCGCGGCTGTGTGTGGATTGATGGCTACTAGCGAACTGAGCGAACTGCATGGCGAGAGACAACAGAAAACCGGAGCTTGAAGATGCCCCCCTGTCATTTAAATCCCAAGTGTGGGAGAACTTTGGATTCCAGGTTAATTATCACAATGGGGAAAGACGAGTGGACAAGTCGAAAGCTGTGTTTAGACATTGTTCAACAGCGATCGCCTATGCAAATGAAACACATCGAACATGCACACGCATGTAAAAAGGCACCATCCAGGTGTTACTGTCACCGCTGCGAAAAGAAAAAAAGTTGTTCAAACCCAGCTCACTACACTATTTAATCAACCCCTACCCCTGTCTGGGAATTCAGAACGGGCAAATGCCATCACCAGGTCTATTGGTGTTTTCATTGCCTCTGACCTACGGCCATTCTCCGTTGTTGAGAACACAGGTTCTAAACATATGATGAAGGTAAGCAGTTGCAGTACCTGCTACCAGTGTCCCTAGTGAAAGGGTATCTTTTTTATAAAATACATAAGCTGTAATTTAAGTTAAGGCTGCAGTTGCACTTTTATTTAATGATTGATATTTATATTTATGAGAACTTCAGAGCTTTAGAGATCTGCAGGAATATTTTTTTCAGTATGTTTCATACTGACAGCTAAAACTGTGTTTAATTCGTTACTAATTAAACTTATGTTCGTTCAGTCAAGCAATCCGTTTTTTTCTAACTATGAACCGAACCGTCCTGTACCGTACCGTGACTTCAAAACCGAGGTACGTACCGAACCGTGACTGTTGTGTACCGTTACACCCCTAGTAATCACTGACAACAGGGGACATTCATAGTGGTTGGTGGAAACCGGGACATTTTAGCGTCCTTTGGGACTGTCCTGGCAAAACCGGGACATCTGGTCACCCTATCGCAAGTGATAAAAAAGCGGGGCAAGCCACTCAGCATAAATGTGCGTTTGACAACAACGCACGGGCCGCACTAACACGAAACTTTGATGTCAAGAAGGGGGCCACAAAATATCATCCCGCAGGCCTCAATTGGCCCCTGGGCCGCGAGTTTGAGACCCCTGCTCTAGGGTCTACACTCTACAGCATATAACCGCGATTTCTGATTACAGTGTAATGCATTTTCCACAATGTACCAGCTCTTGTTTTGAAGGCTGAATAGACAATTTGACTGGAATTAGGCCTACTTAGTAGGTGTCCATATATCAGGGATGTCAATGTTTGCTACGTCACAGCTGTTTCGCATTTCTCACAAACCACCTCAAGCGAGCGGATAAACTTTTTTGTGAATTTTGGTATTTCCATCACCGTTTACTGATTGAATACTTCAAAATGTGCATAAAATCAGGGGGATGGAAACGCAGCTACTAACGTAGCAGCGTCTGCAGAACTCGAGTTTCGGCCGCATTACTATACCAAGCGGTGAAATAGGAGGTGTTACGTTGTCCATCACCGATAGACGTTTTAAAACAATGTAAAAGTGCTTGAGGCTTTATTATGGTGGTGGTGGTGGTGTTGTTTATTTATTAATTTCCCTTTTGTTTGATTGTCTGTCCTGTCCGTAGGTATTCCTTTCTTATTTGTAAAGCGTCTTTGAGTACTTAAAGTACTTAAACTGAAAGCGCTATACAAAACTGATCAATTATTATCATTATTATTATTACATTTTTTTCAATTGCTTGAACACTATAGTCCCATGCTTAGACGAAAGTAACACAACTCAAAGTTTTTGTTTAAACTCATGTAACAATTCCTTAAACAAAAGTGCTGCTTCGCACTTTAGTTGCTATTCTGCAACACACTTGCTCCTTTCTGCAACGAACTTGCTCCTGCACACTACACACTATTTCAAACATAAGACACTCAGTTAAAAAATGACATCTCAGTATATCATTGGGAAAACACATCTATTCAAAATACCAAACACATTAGGTAATTCAAAATACTTAAATACACACCTCAAAACACTTACTTACAAAACTGAACACTTATCAGCCAGCTACAAAAAGGCCAAAGGTAAATTGTGCACGTCCCCGGGCAGCGCGGGGAAAATATATCATTGTGTGCCGCCATAAGCCTTCGAGGGTAACTGCACCTTCATGCAAAAATAGGTCACCACAATACCAAACATATCCTCACATTTCTAGATGCACTTCATGATGCAGCTGAACAGGACAGATCAGAGCAGCCCAGGTTTGTTGTTGTCTGGGATAATGTTCATTTCTATCGGGCTGTTTTGGTCCGGAACTAGTACCCCAAACATAAAAAATTTGAAGTCATATACTCGCCATTTCTACACCCTATAGAAGGTTTTTTTTCGGTTTGAGGATGTAGTGTATATGACCGCCAACCACATGCCCGCATGCCTCTTCTGCAGGCAGTGGAACAGGCCTGCGGAGACATTGAGGTAAGTTCAATCCAAGGATGGACTCGGCACACGAGGCGAGGACCCATAAGCCCACCCACGCACAATTGCCGTGTTTTCCTGTGTTTACTGTATGTACAGTACAGTTGTGTATTTTTGGTAAATGTTTGTTATATTTTAGCTTAAACTGAATTTATTGAACTTTAAAGTACTGTATTGCAATGTACAGTATTCAGTAATATATTTTTTTGGTTGTTGTGAAAACGGGTTTATTTCCCAGTGTTGTATCTTATTTGCTTGTCTGTTGAGTTTTGACACAATGAGCCAAATTTTGCAAAATGTGTTCCAGCAATTGAAAAAAACTGTATTATTATTATTATTATTATTATTATTATTATTATTATTATTATTATTATTACTTTAACTTGTATTCATTGTGACTGTTACTATGAGGCCATACATTTCTCAAACATGCCCCAGCTAGACTTCTATGACTATTTATTCAAATGAACCTCTTTACCACTAAGAGCATAACTGCCTTTATGTCTTTGTCACTAAATCCTTGGCAACCAAACTTAATCAGCCAGTAAGGTAACATTGATGAAAGAGGAAATTGGGAAAGTGTGGTTTCATTGAAGCATTTGGACAGACAGGTTTATAAGTTTCCCAGACAGCTTGCTAAGAATGTGACTATTCAGACTGAGCCATTGGTTATAAGACCATCTAAGCCATTCGCTTAAATGGTCTTATAGCAGCTAGAAATATTCTGACTTGCATCACTGATTCATATGGGAAACCGTGTCATCCGTAGACAGTGGAATGTGTGACACACACACACGCACGCACGCACGCACGCACGCACGCACGCACGCACACACACACACACACACACACACACACACACACACACTAACCACACACAAAGTTGTTTGAAAACAAGCACCTCAATAATCAGCCACCTTAAAAGATGTTGCTCAGTTTAATGGATATGGAGTCATTCAAATAATAAGTAATCATTTCCGTGTGACTTTTCAATCCCTTTAATGGACGTGGTTGAAAGGACACAATGATGTTTGATTTGTAAAAAGATCCTTACTTTCACTTTAATGAAAACACTTGAAGTAAGAATGTCAATCTAAATGTAAACACCTGGCTACAGTTTGTACTTTATACAAATATACGCCAAATAAATGTTTCCAAAATTGTATTTTTTGTAAGATGTTAGGAATTATGAATAATGAGTTATATAAAAATTATAATAATATTTTGTTAAATTTCTGATGAAGCACTCTTCTCATGGTTGAAAACCCTAATATTTGCGTTCATACATACTGCGTTAATGTTAACATGAAGCAGAAGCAATCCACATTTTACAGTTGTGTTGTAATGCCATCAGGTGGTGGAGTACGTGTAACTACAGATTTCCACTGTAAAAATATTTAAAAACCAAGCCTTTAAAAATAGCCTACATAATCTTATAGATATCCAATTCCAACAATATGACAATTTTTTCTTACCTATGGCCTATGTGTTAAAGAGCATTAGCTCCTAGCCCTATGTGCTGAGAGCAGCTCGGTGTATGTGTTAGCTCTAAACAAGAGCAGCTCGGCCTATGAGAGAGGCTTCTTTATTAACTAATCCATATCAAGTGGTGTAGGGCCTAGTAACCACTGTTTCAACAATAGACAAGCAAACATGAAAGAATTTTTGAACAAAGCTCATGTTGCACAAACTAAATGAGGGACCACTTCACAAAAACCTAATGTTTTTATATGTTGCCTATTCTGACGCCTTTAAAAAAAAAAAAGTGTTAACACACACAATGTAAAGCCCCAGTCTATTATGCAGAACACTTGAGTAAAACGTAACGTAATTGTCTTTTTAAAACATGACACAGGTGTAGATTCATCATCAGACTTCACTGGGCCTCATCTCAGACCTAGTCAGGTGTCCTCTGGTATAGTGTTAAATAAACCACGGTGAAAAAACTGATATTACTAGTAATAAAGACATAAATTCTCCAGCATCAGGTTGAAAATTTAGAGATTTGGTCTATAGTCACACTTTGGAGAAGAATCAAATTGAAGAGGAGGAGAGCCTAGGACACCTGGGAGGGGGGGTGGGGTGTTCCGGGGTCTTGGGGGGGACCCGGACTGGCCTAAGGTCGGGACCTGGACTGATGTCCTGCAGTCAACAGTGAATAAGCAGCTCAGGGTTTTACATGGATTACGAGGTTTTTCAGATTCCCTTTCTAACGAAATGTAAAGATATGCGAACTCTTCGACATAAGCCCACCAGGGGGCGCCTTGGGCCCCATCACCGGCACCATCCCGAGCCAGGCGTCACAGGGACGCTCTTCAAATAGAAGAGGAACGAGGACCACCACGGACACTTGTGAGGAACTTCCAAACCGAGAGAACTCATCTACTGGTTATGTCCGGAGCCACAAATGGCCTAATGTGTGCTGTGCCGGAGGTCGTTGGGAAACACAGACTGATATTCTGAGACAACTGTTGTTTGGATAGTCGGAGAAGAAGTTATGGAGTTCAACTTGAGTTTGTTTCTCTTGCTCGTAGTCCTGACCAGTGGAACCGGGTCCCTCGGGGCCTCAGTGGACTCTGTGCATGAGAGAAGGAGGAAAACAATCCTATTTAACTTCAGGTCAAATTGTCAAGTTTGCGGATGGGACCATCTCGGCTGATTCCTTCTCGAAGCAAGTCCCCCGGAGAAGACCCGTCCGAGGAGCAAAGGACGGGGTCCTTAAAAAGCGTGAACCACCTGTCCTCAATAACTACAGACAGGCCAGACCTTCCGACCCCCACGGTTATTTCACCACCCCTCAGAGTCCCCCCCACGGTCCGCTTCACGGCCCGCCTCACGGTCCACCTCAAGACTCAAGAAACTCCTCTGTCAGGGAGACGGTGGTGACCCAGAACCGCCTGTACCCCGTCACCGAGCGCTCCTACGGGGCCTACGCCGTGATGCTGATGGCCCTCGTCCTCTTCGCGGTGGGCATCGTGGGAAACCTGACCTTGATGTGCACCGTGTGGCACAATTACTACCTGAAAACGACGTGGAACAGCATCCTGGCAAGCCTGGCCCTGTGGGACTTCGTGGTGCTGTTCTTCTGCCTGCCTGTGGTGGTGTTCAACGAGCTCACCACCACCCGGGTGATGGGGCACCTGTCTTGTCGCATCGTCCCCTATCTGGAGGTGAATAGTATTTGTAGAGTGTTTTTTTGTATAGTCGACAGAGAAAAAAGTTTGTATAGTTTTTCAGAGTTATTATTATAATTGAGACCTAATAATGCACAGCTCTTTTGTATTAAGTGTGATTGTTTTCTTTGAAATGCATTCCCAATATTTTCTTGACCTACTGGAGCTTCAGTGTCAATGCAGTCGTGTGACCTGCCTCCCTTCATCGCCTCGTTCTTATGTCTGCCCCCCACCCTCCTCGCTCTCCTCCTCCAGGTCACCTCCCTGGGGGTGGCAACCTTCAGCCTGTGTGCCCTGAGCATCGACCGGTTCTACGCCACCACCAACCCCAGGAGGCTCCAGACGTCTGAGGTGGAGCCCTGTCAATCCATCCTGGCCAAGCTGTCCGTCATCTGGGTGGGCTCCATGGTGCTGGCCAGCCCTGAGCTGCTGCTGTGGCAGCTCACTCAGGAACACATCCCCGGCTCAGCAGCTTCACCGTACAACGGCCCCTCCACCTCGGACCCTCAGGACACCTCCACCTCCGCGGCCGCGTCCAAACTGCAGCGCAGCGCTTTCTTGGTGGACATGTGTGTCCGCCAGCCCTCCACGGAGCTCCCGGAGACCCTGTACTCCCTGGTGCTGACCTACCACGAGTCCCGCATGTGGTGGTACTTTGGCTGCTACTTCTGCCTGCCGCTGCTCTTCACCCTAGGCTGCACCCTGGTGACGCGCCGCATCGCAGCGCAGCAGCAGCAGCAGCAGCAGGCCCTCCCGGGGGGCCGGGCAGCCGGGGAGCGCTCGCTCACACCCTGCTCCGGCTCCTCGTCCTCCTCCCTTAAGACTCGCCAGCACCTGAGACGGGAGCGGAGGCACGCGTCGGCGGTGACGGCCTTCGCCGTGGTGTACGCCGTGTGCAACCTGCCGGAGAACGCCTGTAACATCACCCTGGCCTACGTCCCCGTTCCCATGAGCCCGGCCCCCAGGGCCCAGCTGGAGCTGGTGGGCCAGTTCCTCCTGTTCCTCCGCAGCGCCGTCACGCCGGTGCTGCTGCTGTGTCTGTGCGGCCCGCTGGGCCAGGCCTTCGTCAACTGCTGTTGCTGCTGCTGTGAGGAGTGCCTCAACGACGGGGCCGCCTCCTCCCCGGCCCCCCCCCGAGACGCCGTGCCCGCTCATCGCCCCCGCTCCTCGCCCTCCCCCTCCTCCCTGGGCTCCACACCGTCCTCCAATAAGGACCTGGACATGCCATCGCTGACCCCCCTCTCGGAGAAGCAGGAAGCCCCCTGCAAGAGGAAGATGGAGAGCCCCCCCGCGGTGGCCAAGGTGACCTCCTGTTGACCGCCTTGTTCCAGCGCTCACCAGAACGGGAGTCCTTCGTCTTCCTCCTCCCTCCGACGAGTTACACTCAATACAAAAGATGTGAAATTATTTGTTGTGTTTTTTATTCTATTCTGTATATTCTGTATTTTCTTCTGAGAGAATGAAGAGTGGCTGAGATATACTTCGAGCCAGTAAGGTGATCTCTGCGTTTGAATCCTTTAACTTGTTGAATGAAACAAGGGTTGTCTTTTTTATTGTTCCGATTGTTTTTGATAAGCCGTTGACGGATGTCCAGTGAGTCCTAACTGTAGTATGTATCTGGAACAGAAATAAACAAGCTGTCTATTGGTTCTCTGTGTCTGAGATCCTTTACTGCTGCCAATATCACTACCTAATACTAAAAGACCAAATTAGTTTATGATTTCATGTCCCCAGGTCTTCTCAGTGCAGGTTGTGATGCAGTTCATCACAACTAGGTCCAGTATTGAATCACCGACATGGTGACACCAGGCAGGGCCACATCCCTTTAAAGAGGATGTGTTTCGAGATGAAAGTTCACGCTTTCCTCAATGTTTGTTGTTATTAAACCACTCAGCGCTTCTCCGTCCTGTTGCAAAAAAAAGGGTACGGTATAAAATTGACAAATATAATATCCACTAAAAGCCCTCCTGAAGATATGAACCAGGACGTCTGCATGAAAAGATGCCAAGCAAACCCTTAGGCTGGACTACTCCTGCATGGTCCGGGTGTACCAGACAGACCCCCCCCCCTAGGATCCTCCCTCTGGCGTCAGACTGAGATAGCAGACCTGCATCCAGTGTTGAGATCACTGATGTGTGCCCAAGTATTGAGCACAGAATATAAGGCTACTAATTGCATAACGATTTAGGACCAAAGTGTATATCTGAGGGTTCTGAAGTAGTTGTCATTCACCACGTGCCTCAATGCTGTATATTTTGAATAAAGGCTCAAAACATTTGCCGCATGTGTAATATTTGACCCTCCAGTTGGATGTACCAATCTGGTCCTTTTCCCGTTCTGTTGTTCATGTCTTTAACCTCCTTTAAATGGCTCCATGTGATCCTGCTGATGCAGGGCCTCTAAATGGCCTTGTGTTTGAAGGGTATATGATGACATTTCATATACTTAATGAAATATAATTTCATGAATTGGAAATATTAATAAACTTGCAACCTTAAATGTCTGAATGGATTGATATTTATCAACTATTCCACACATTGGATACTTTTAATGATTAATATTCTAGCCTTCTCTCTTGAAATAAAAATCACACACAATCTTAATATCTATGAGAGATTCACTTTATAATTCCACAGACATAGTTTCTAGACAAGGGCAGAAAGGGAAGATTCAACCATACATACATACTGACCAGTGTGGTATGATGATAGTTCCTGCCCTATGAGTTGGACAGTGGCTCTGTGAGTAGAAATAGTTGTCCTCCTACTTAGATTAGCCTTTTCCTAGCCAAAGAAAGGGAAAGCCAGACTGCAATAAGGTTTGCATTGTTCGCATCTCCCCTCCCTCAGCCCTCTCTTTGCATATCAATAGCTGTCCACCCAAGAGCGTTGCTAAGATACAATCCCCGTAGAGCCATGGAAAGAAGCCGACTGTCTGGTGTGGGAATGGTTCTCTGACAGGAGGTACCAACATGGAGCACAATACTACTGAGGCCCCCCCCCCACACACACTCTTCCTGCTCCCGTGAGCCTGCACTTGGCCTGTTGGAAAGTATTCTTGGTGCACAGAAAGTGGAGCTATGAACTCCCTCTCCATTATCACGGCTTCAGCCCGTGCGACCAAAACAAACCCTTGGCGGGCCTCCCTACAAACTCATAGGACAATAAGGGGTCCTTATGGTTGCCTTGACAACGCTGGACGGGGGGGGGGGGAAGGCTGGGCAGCGGGGCAGTGCGCGGTTCTTTATCTGTCTTTGTAGCATCCGATTTATTATTCATTTAATATTCTAATATTACATAGGCCTGCCTATTGATGTTTGAAGTTACTTTGTAACTTTAATATCCCGTTATGTTAATTATTTAGCATATCAAGATCAGCACGAATTTTCGATTACGATTAAGGTGGGTCGAGGTTTTTTTTCATTTCGGCTATGGGAATGATGTGTTGTTTGGGAGGAATTTTTATGCAACTTTATTTGAAATGTGAGAGAAGAAGTAGTGACATTTTTGTGGCTTGAGGCACATTGTTAATACTTTCCAATAGAAGACATAAATAGTACTAAAATGCTGTATATTTTCCGCACATGACAAAAAAGGAGATTTAACTGCTATTCAAAAGATAGGAGAGTCCTAAAGGGAAGAGAGCAGGAGCATGTTTTTAAACTAAACCTTAGATCCCGCCATCCCACGGTTTCTCTGCCATTGAGAAGCATCTGTGATGGAAAAGATGCCCATATTCAGAACCAAAGGCAGTCCCAGATCTACAGAGGCTCATAGAGGCAATCTCAGATCTATAGAGGCTAATAGAGGCAGCCTCAGATATACAGTGGCTCATAGAGGCAGTCTCAGATCTACAGTGACTCATAGAGGCAGTCTCAGATCTACAGTGACTCATAGAGGCAGTCTCAGATCTATATAAGCTAATATAGGCAGTCTCAGATCTACAGTGACTCATAGAGGCAGTCTCAGATCTACAGTGACTCATAGAGGCAGTCTCAGATCTACAGTGACTCATAGAGGCAGTCTCAGATCTATATAAGCTAATATAGGCAGTCTCAGATCTACAGTGACTCATAGAGGCAGTCTCAGATCTACAGTGACTCATAGAGGCAGTCTCAGATCTACAGTGACTCATAGAGGCAGTCTCAGATCTACAGTGACTCATAGAGGCAGTCTCAGATCTACAGTGACTCATAGAGGCAGTCTCAGATCTATCTACAGTGACTCATAGAGGCAGTCTCAGATCTACAGTGACTCATAGAGGCAGTCTCAGATCTACAGTGACTCATAGAGGCAGTCTCAGATCTATAGAAGCTAATATAGACAGTCTCAGATCTATAGCGACAGCATCAGATCTATAGAGGCTAAGAGGCATTCTGATCTATAGTGACTCATAGAGGCAGAGTCGGATCTATAGTTGTTTAGTCAGAGGCAGGCTTGGATCTTTAGTGGCTCGTAGAGACAGTCTCAGATCTATAGTGGCTCATAGATGCAGTCTCAGATCTATAGTGCTTTATAGAGACAGTCTCAGATCTATAGTGCTTTATAGAGACAGTCTCAGATCTATAGTGGCTCATAGAGACAGTCTCAGATCTATAGTGCTTTATAGAGACAGTCTTAGATCTATAGAGGCCCACAGAGGCAGTCTTAAAAAATCGATAGCGACTCATAGAGAGACAGTCAACCATGTTCCCACAGAACAGGTTACCAACAAACTGATAGGCTTTCATTTTTAATAAATGACAATTAAATAATAGCTCTGTAGTAGTCTATACCTTTTTCTTCACCAAAAAATCTAAAGCTCTTGTTTGTCATCTGAAGACTGTGGGAGATAATCTGGTCCTCATGTCGTGGTGGTGATTAGCAGGACAGGCTGGTTGAAGGCCAAAGTGTCTCTGGCTCTTTAATTGCCAGCTATAGAACCAATTGGCATACGTTTCATCAGTTGCCAGTTCATTCAATGGGACAGAAGGGGGAACTGAACCGGATCACCACTCAGCTGGGGAGGGATGGGGTCGTGTTGGATGTTCTGGTCGCACAGCCAAGACCAGGAACAGTTCTGTCTGACTGTTGTTGACTCTTTAAAGACACGGAAAACACCAACAAAGCCTGCAAAATGACCCAGTGTGTCGCTTCCTCTCTTGAATAAACATTTGTTTTACTCAACATTAACAAGCAGAGCCAAGAAATGCCCTGTCGATTGGGTTCCTGAGGGGCCACTGAACCAACAAGGAGCCAAGAACCAGCAGTAGCCTCATGCCTCAGAGCCGTCTCTCTCTGCCCTCCACTGGGGGGTTGCAGGCCTTGGCGTGTGATATGTCACTCTAACAATGCAGTTACAAGTCTTAAAGAGAGCAGTGTGGCGACAACGTTTTGAACCCGACATATAAAAAGCACGCTATCGCCCTCTGTTGGTTAAAGAACAGACTGAGAAAGGGAATTTTAATACTGCATCACTTTGAGATGAGATGCCGCCTCGTGTTGAAAACATACACGGTTTAACAGCCCTGAGGGGTAACCCATCAACCAAGCTAAAGGCGAATCCGGGCATATTTCGCTTAGCCTCGCTACTTTCAGCTCGAGTTGCGTTCCATTCACCTGATTTATGGGAATCTCCGCTAAGTAACCATGGCAACTCATCCGACCTAACTAACTAACTGGTCGGTAGCAGGCTTAACTGGCAGGCTTACTTGAGCGGTAAACCTGGATTACGCTTGCTCACGAGATATGTTTTACGCGTGCTCAATATGTACGATATTCAATTAAAATATGTTACGCTAAATACTACTTGATTCAATAGATCGTTAATTTTTTGCCAGATAGCCTTCCTGTATTTATTAATGGTTACGGTGTTCACTTTTTGAGTTAGATGCTTGTAGGCCTACCCCTAGACCTCCACAAGCAACTTCAGTTCGCCGCTGGAAAAGATCCCGCTCGGTCCTTTTCGGACATTTGATCCATGATTCGACCATCATGGTTCTGGGCTGGTTATATATACCTATCGTGAGCGCGCGTAATCCACGATAACGTTAGCCTGTCTTGAACTAACCTGATCAAGGCGCGGCTGAACTGCGTTGATGGAATGGCTTAAGCCTCAAGTGGAAGTTGGCGTTAGTTCTAACCGGGGTTAATCAACTAAGCGCCGCGTTCTTTAGCGACTTTGATGGAATACCCCTCGGCCGGGTGTACTCAAAAAACACAAAGTGATTATCATTTATGACAAACATGGCAGTTCAATGACAGCTGAGCCACACAAATTTGATCTGTTAGTGCAACACTTTACAGGACTAAGTCAGACCCGTCAAGCAGAAGTCAGGACTCCTACTACGTCTCGTACTCTTATATCGGGTTGGTTTTTACTCAATAGCCTACCTTGTCCACACAATTACTTTATCCAAAGGGAAAAACAATCAACACAATTGCTTTTAGTTATAATTTTCGTGTTTATTTTGATTATATTGACATTAATGCTGACAGACTGACAAATTTTTAATTAACCTCATTGACAATTTACTCATCTTACACACCAAAGCAATATATTTTTCCAAGAAACACATTTAAGGAACCAACTACCTTCATATACACACACTTACATACACAGTTTGTTAGCCAGTAGTGCTAGGATCAGATCCTGGTATGTAGACATGTGTTGTAATGTTGTTACAATGTGCGGATCAGGTTGTAAAGGCCATTTATTGTTTTGAAGGCAGATTTCCTCTCAATATCAGAGCTGGTAGGAACCTAAACCCCCTCTCCCCCCAAGCTAGGTGGGCTGTCCCGAGACGTCTGGAGACGGCCAAGTGTGTGCTGAGGAACAGGAAGGACAGAGCACTAGGGTGGCACAACCATGTACAAAAGCAAAAAGGGGACCCCAGATAAAAGCAGTCTCCTTGTTCACTTGCCTTAGAGAGGATCCTTTGTAGTAAACACGTGTATGTTATGTGTGGAGGGGACAGCGTTAGCATCCCGATCTTGTCTCCGATACCAATTAATAGTGTTGCATGCGCCACTGACCAGTGTTCAACTACAGCAGGGCACCAGCAGCTCATATTGCCGTGGATATCCATGTGCTTCCCTGTCGTGACCGCCGAAATAAAATAAGCCTTAAATCGGGGGGTTTCCTGTACCAAAGACCCGTGTTTGTGGTCTGGTCAGGAGAAAAGGTTAGTTTGGTATGGGAACCAATCTAGCGCGCTTCAGAAATAATTAACTATCTGTGTGTATTTTACAGTTGAAAGCGCCTAAAAGTAACCCCACATGGCTATATGGCGTGTGCCATAAACCAGGGACAGTCGTTCCCTCTTCAAGGCACACCTACCCTTACTAGGACCTGCTGTGTTTGGGTTAAATGACCGCATCTCACTGTATGCTCCCCCCGCAAACCATTCAAAGCTTTGTTTAAACATCAACGCACATATCTCATTTCTGTGCTTGCTTAATGTCATGAATTAAAATTATTATTTACAATTACCGGTATATACAATAACATGTTCAAAATATATTTTGAACGTAATTTTGGGAACAGTGAAGTACTTATGATGAACAAAGGTCTGAAGATAACATCACAGATTGAATAGTGGGGTCGGTGAGAGAGCTTCAGTATGAAAGCCTGGGGGACACCCCCCCCTGACGCACACCTTAGAAAGCAGAACCGTCACAGACTATGTTCTGTCCGCTCCCTGGAAAGAGCTCCATCTGCCAGTAGCGTGGATCAGCATACACTAGACGGAGGCAGGGGAGACAAGCGACACTTCAGAGAGGCTTTCTGTGCAAACTAGGACTAAATAACTCAAATTAATATTGTTTTGGTATCAGAAATGGCGTCGACTCTGAGGTTAACTTATAGTGTACCGTTACCGTTGAAGATAGTTCGGCAATAATTAAAACATAGCAAGAAATAACCCTAGCCTTGACATGGGGAACCGAGAGACAGAGACAGAGACAGAGACAGAGACAGAGACAGAGACAGAGACAGAGACAGAGAGAGAGATCAAGGGGGTAGGAGGACTGACCGATGTTCCCAGGCTGGAGCCAGAGGTGGAATGAGCCGCAGTGTTTCCTACAGCGATGAACTGGGAGCACGCGTAGCGACGGCAGCCCCTCTCCCACCACCAGCCAACCCAGCACCCCGACCCCCTAAACACAGAGAGGACCACACGGTTCAGAGACGAGCCCTTAATGACTGAAGCTATTGGTTGTAATTTGGCTATGTTAATGTTCAGCTACAATTGTTTGTAGCTGAAGACCATGATGCCAAAAGTGATGCCATTTAAAATGCATCATGCTCGGAATCATTCACCGACATCCTTTCCACAAACAGAACTGTCAAAGTAACAATTAAAAAAACAACAAGAACATTATTTCACAACTATTTACATAGGCTGTAAGCCTAATATTGTTTGAAGCAAATATGGATGTTAATGGATGTTTCAGAACGTTGGTCATGATGTTAAGCCAATTAAGCATGAGGGACTTTATTGATCATTGTCCATCCTCCTCGCGTGCCCAGCAGCAATTTCTTAAGTTAGGTGGCCTAAATTCAAAATAACTGTCAATAACAGAAGAAAATGGTAGCAGCACTGCTAATAGGTCTGTATGACAATGAAGACGAGGAGCATCAACAGAAATGTGATGGCTGAAAGGCTACCGAGACCGCATAATGATTTGTTACATTTGTATTTTAATTTCCTTTTATCGCCTACAAAGACATTTAATTTTGAATTTTGGTGGAAGAATTACTTTACTACTTTATTACTACCTCTTCTTGTTCTCTGTACCCACCATGACCATAGTAGTGCTACTAGCTTGCCCTCATTAACAAAGTTCCTCAACAGTCTGTGTTAACGTTAAAGTAACTCATTCTATAAATCTCATGAACACTCATGAGATTGCAGAAACAGAGTGCAGAAACAGACATAACCTGACGATTGCCGATCGAAAAATCTGATTGAAAGAACAGTTAGGGTTACCTAAGTTAAGAGAAGATAGGATGCCAAAAATAAGATAGGAAACGGCCAACAGGTTAGGGACTGCTTCTGTAATAGGAAATTAGGATTTTCCCTATTTTTGAGTCCCTAATTTAAATTAGGATGAGAAGTTATCATTTTTTCTGTAATGAGGCCCCAGAGCCGCAGTGTACCGCACCGAACAGTAGGGCACCGCTCGGTGGGGACAAGGCACACGACCATGGGCAGGTTCGTTGGTTCTCGTAGCCCAGACACGAGGGGATAACCCCTCCCTCCGGGTTGCTCCACAACCAGGCCTCCTGCTTATTGGTTATTGGGAGCAAAACTGTATGAAAAAAAAATGCTAAATCTTTTCTCAAGTTACTCTCTGAAGAACACTTATGTTTAATAGTATTGATGCCTGAGAAGGCAGTATCACTGTCAAATCTGTCCCTGGGAAAAGTAACACTGCGCCTAATAGAACAAATTAAGTTTCATTACCATATTTTTTTCTCATTTTTTCATTTTTTACTTTTGGGGAAACGAATGGGAGTCAACGGAGGCTGTGAGGGAGGAACGTCCTCCCTGAAGTAATTGTCAATAGGCGATAGGGGGTGTTAATGTCCCTTTACCCAGGGAAACGAACATTAAATATACAAAGGCATTAAAGTATTCATATTTAAGGGCATTAATTCATTACAGCAGTCGGGGCAATCTAATTTTTTTATTCTCAACAATGTTAAGGAGGATTTTACTCCCTCTCCTCACTGGAGAAGCCTCCACTGACATAACCCCAGGTTCAAGTATCGATGTTTATGTTGTACTTATGGCATAGACTCTACTAAAGTATAAGGTATGTACTTTCTGGGCAAGGACTTCATTTATTCATCGATTAATATTTAGTACATTTTTTTGCTAGGTTGTACCACAGGTTTTTCCCCTTCCAACATGTCGGCCCCAAAGCTCACCCTGCTTTGAGAGTTGGGGCTGTGGCTGACCAGGCAGCGTTGCAGAGTAGTGCCCGCACTGTCCAGCAGGGGGCAGAGCTCCGCCTTGGGGAACAACCAGCGCAGAACCTTCTCCCTGGTGGCATAGCTGAACCGCCTTCAGGGTCCGCCGGAGAAACAAGCCAGACAATTGGTGATCACAACATACAACAAACACGCAAATTCTCCCTCCACCGTAACATGCTGTAGACACGAGTTGAATGTTGTGAGAGAGAAGAGAGAAAGATTGTGAAAATATACATAATATCCCTCCCCGATTCCTCCATCCCTTAATTTCTGTAACAATAATACATTTCATTCATGCTGGTTTTCTCCGATGCTTTATAATGGCAATGATTAGACAACAAATCTAAGAAGCATTTCATTTGGTTAAATATAAAATAATAATTAATATCATATTATGAATTCATATTAATATTGGTGGTTATTATTATATTTTACCACTTTAGAAACATGAACGATTTTCAGATGCCTGTCATGTTAGATAATGGCCCGTTCTCAGGCAGAGAGCAGTGTTTTATAAATGATAGGAAGATCGAGAGACAAGAGGCCAGAGCAGTGTTGTAAACATCATATGAAGATGGAGAGACAGTTAGAAAGAGAGACCAGAGCAGGGTGAAGTTGGCCGGGCCCTGGGGGAAGCCGTCCTCGGTGGTGTGGGTGCCGTCCTCCTCCAGCAGGACAGACATGGACTCGGAGTGGGCCGAGAAGAGCTCCTCCAGCTGCTCCCGCTGCACGCAAAGGGACTGCCCGCCCTGGGAGAGCCAGCCAGGGGGGAGAGAGAGACCACAAAGAGGGTTGACTGGTTGCCATGTCCCCACTCCCCAATGCGCGGTGTGGGAGTGTTTGAAAAGCAGCCGAGTGAATGGGTTAAGTTCCTCACACATCAAGTCAAGCCAGGCCATCGGGAGAAACCAGCTCCTCATTTCGTTTTTTGAGAGTACCCTGCACTAGGGTGGCCGCGTTGTGGACATTTTCAAACCGAGTAATACACTCATGTCAACACCGGTATCACCGAGTATAAACGGAATCAACTTTGAAACTAGGTCAACCGCCATAATCAGACATGATTATGATTATTACGCCATCTTCTCTCTCAGACTCGGTGACAGCGTCTGGCAGCGGCCAATTCTCGGTGACAGCGTCTTTCTTATAACATACTATATGTAATAGTATATAATATAATTGTAAATATAATATCACGGCCAAAAGCTCTGTGCGCCTCCGGATGGCCGTAGCGCGAGGAGCTCTCGTGGGGGTTGGGCTTCAGGGTTTGTTTACCGGCGTTGCTATGGTTACCAGTCTTATAAGGAAGCGCGCCAATTCTCGCACAGAGCAGAACTGTGGCCTATTCTACACATTAAAATTTTCTTAATTATATTATTAATTTTTACTGCATTTTTTTTTATTATTGAAAAAAAAACAAACGCTGTTGCCGGTGTGCAACACCGGTAACAGCGGTAATACCGTATACCGCAGCAACCCTACCCCGCACCTTCCTTCAGGCCTCCCTCCAAAGCCACTAAACATGTAACTAGTTGCTAGGTTTAGCTTTAGTTCTGCCTAGCCGCGTAGAAGACTCCGGTTATGCGCTAGCAGTCATTATCAGAGCTCGCGAAGGTAGCCGAGGAGAAATGAAGACAGGCAAGTAGGCCATCCAATAATTTAATGCAATCATTGGGCAGGTTTCAATTCTTGCAGAATTTCCAGCATTACATACCTTAACAACAAGTCGATAACTAAGATCAATAACACCAAACACCTTTCCCAATCAATGGGGAATGGTGACTCAAGATGGACCTGAAGCCGACACGCTTGGTGTGGTGGTTTACCTTGAGTAGGACCAGCTGCGGGCCCCTGCGTAACGCGAGCGTCTCCTGTAGGGTCTCTGGGACCTCCAGCACAGAGGAGATCTCCGCGCAGGCCGAGCAGTTGACCAGGTTCTGTCGCAGTGTCCCAGCACTCCACCACTCATGGAAACCTCCGATGGAAGAGGAGGACACAAACGTTTCAGGCTCCTACTTGAAATGTGTTCATGTTGCAACCGCAAGCCTACTTTTACACTGTGTCCGACAACGTTTTAGAAAACGTCTATAGTTTTGAACGCCATTCAACTCCCTTTTGCTGCCCTTTTATTGGAATAAAGATACACATATGCCTTTCAAACTTAACTTGATAACATGAAACATCACAACATCTATCCAGCGGGTCGATTACAGAAGAGCTGCACACCTTGGAGGTTGTACTTCTTGGCAATGGGCAGAGACAACAAGCGGCTGTGGCTGAGCGGTGAGGACCAGTTGCTGCAGCCCAGGGAGGCGCGCCCCAGCTGAGGGTCGCTCTGAGGGTAGGTGAAGGCCAGCACCACCAGCAGAACAAACCCCACCGCCACAATGAACTGGAGAGGACAGAGCAGTTAAACGGGGTTGAGAAGCACGTGCAGGCTGCTTCCTCCTGGCTGTAGAAGTGTCGTAATGAAGGTTTACCACCTGCTTCTTCCTTCAGTACATTTCAGCAGTTGTTTTAGAAGGCAAGAACTTAAGTTATAAACAACCCTAAAAAAACGACATAGGCCGAAAGAGACAGGGCTGGTCCATAAGTACCAAGTTCAATCAGCTCTGCAGGTGACATAGGTGATAATACTGTCACTGAAGACTTTTATTTATATCTCTGAAATAATAGATATAGATAGAGAGAGAGAGAGAGAGAGAGAGAGAGAGAGAGAGAGAGAGAGAGAGAGAGAGAGAGGAGAGAAGAGAGAGAAGAGAGAGAGAGAGAGAGAGAGAGAGAGAGAGAGAGAGAGAGAGGAGAGAGAGAGAGAGAGAGAGAGAGAGAGAGAGAGAGAGAGAGAGAGAGAGAGACCGAGAGAGAGAGACCGAGAGAGAGACCGAGAGAGAGCAACTTTGTCCATCAGCAGACTAACAAGCCTTCTTGAACAACATGAAGCAAACCTTCAGGGTGGCTCGCAGGACCGGGAATTGGTGAGGGTCTCTCCTGGGCTCATTGGTCTCCAGGACCTGCTTGATGAACTTCTCGATCTCCCCCTCGGACATCCCGTAGCGGTAGCCGGACTGCCGGAGGATGTGGATGCTCTCCGACAGCTTGTCGTAGATGCAGGGCTCACTCCCCGCTGCGCCCATTGTGTGCCCTCCCCTCTACTGCTTCTTACCAGTCATACTTCTAGAAACACTGCTGCTGAACACGTCCTCACCACTTCATCCACTCCTTGAAGGATGATCGAACTAAAGTTTACACAACGAACCTCGACCAAACATTGTGCTCCTAGAGGACCCAGCAGCTGTCCCCTTCTCACTGGTTCATACCTCACCCTTTAGACCTCTACAATCACCGCTTAGTGTGTGTCCAGTAACGTCTAGTGACGGACTTTACTTTACTTTACCTTCAACGTTTACTACATTAAGCTGCACTTGACCAAGTGTGTTGACGCAAGATGTCAACAATGTTAATTCTTCTTCTTCTTCTTCTTCTTATGAGCGCAATGCTTCCTGAAAGCCTGGAACACTACCGCCCTCTCCCGGACAGTTATTCATATACAATTAAACTTAATTTATGTAGCGCCTTTCGTGCAAAACTGGTCCTTACAAGGTCCTTAACACTACAAAAATAAATAAATGATCAAATGGATAACTGAGCTAAATAGGTATGTCTTAAGGTTTATTTTAAAGGTGTGTATGGTCCTCCTTCCAGGACCGTAGACACGAAGGCATGCCTTCCTATCGAGTGGCGAAGTCGCGCTTTTTCCGGTAGAGCCCCAGTCTTTATATGCCCCAGATTACACATATGTTGTTTGTGGATTTAAATGGTACTTATTCATGAAAACAAAAAAAAATTGGGAAGGAGTGTAATAATGTTAGGTTTTGTGTGAGGCCGCTTTGTGAACTTCGCTGCTCTCGATGCGAATGATATACGTCATTCAGAAGCATGTCTGACAAGTATTCAGTCGCAAATCCATTGAGCGTTTTGAACACCAATAAAAGGATTTTAAAATATATTCTAGAAATGACGGGCAGCCAATGAAGGGACTTCAGGACAGGTGAGATGTGGGCACTGCCGCCCTCTACCGGGCTGGGCAGGTAGTGTCGTCAGTTGTAGGTGACGCAGCGTCACCTGCATGTGATGAAAACACTAGGTAACGGTAAACGAAGTCGGCGTGCAAAGTTTACTTTATTTTTTGCAGCGACATTTTCAACGGGACTTAGGTCCCTCAATCAAGCTGAGGAGCTTATCACTTGGATTTTATAGCTACATGCATTATCTTCACTAGAATAAATCGTTAAAACAACATAGTCGAATTGTATTGGATATCTTTTGTATTCCGTTCTACGATTTCACCACTCGCTTTGCCGTCCCTTCGGATTACTGGTTTGTTCCCAGTGCTTCCAGGAGGGGAACATGCCTTCCCACCTTTGCTTTGACTCCTGAGAACTAGCATAACTTCAATTTAATGAACAATGCAACGATATAAGATAACTGTTGCAATTATGTGTGTCTGATATTTTTGTTTGCATATATATTGCTTAAATTCAGGTAAACGCAAGAAAAGTCCACCCATAGTAAAAAGAAAAAGAAGAAAAGGAGACATTAGAAAGCAGGGTAAAAAAGGGAAAATGGTTAAATAGACAAATAGACAAATAGATTCATAAATAAAATAAAATATAAAACCATAAACACATTTGGCACCACAGGATAAAACTCCAACCAGAATAAACAAGTAAAATACTTTAACTTTATTTACTTAAAATAAATAAAAACGTGCACAAATAAATGCGAATAAGTGTTAAAAAGTATCAAAGTAAAACACGTTCGACCCGTCCCCATGAAGGGAAACCCCAAGGGAGTCATCCCAGGATATCCCAGCGCGGACCCCACTCCTGCTATACCCGGCGAGGGTTCTGGAGCCCGACGGGACGAGTGTTCTGGGGCCTAGGGGGCCAGGGTTCTGGGGCCTAGTTCTGACCCGTCACCAGCACCAGGCTAGGTATGAGCTGTGGAGTGGACCGCCAGCAGCCCGGCTTCCAGCACAGCGACCAGAGGTAGCGACGTAGGTCGCGACTCACGTCGTTGGTCATTCACGTAGGTCCCGATGTACGTCGTTGGTCAGTCACGGGGCTCGGCCCTACTGGGCTGTCTTTGGGGCTCAGGTTCGTTTAAGTGGGAGAGGGTATGTGGTGGAGTTAGGGTTCTCTCTCGGTGTCGACATGGATCTTGGTAAAAGAGCGAGAGACAGCAGGAGGAATGACTTCCGTAGGAAACGGCCTGGAAGCAGAGGAGGAGTTAAAGAATGCAACAGACGGACTGAGTGGACTTGATAACAAGTTAAAAGAAAACCAAACAAGGTAACTCGCATGTAATCCTCGATCCTGTGTTGAACGACCGTATGATTTATACGCATACTTACTTATAAATATAGTGTTTTGAAAAAAAAAATGCTGAATTTGCAAAAAAAAACTAGTGCACATTATCACGAGTTCACATCACAGTAACCCAAACGAGTGGAATGAAATCGAGTTTTTGATAAATGATGATAGCCTATATATATATTGACACATGCAGCCTTTGTTCACTTATAGGACAGGGTCATGTGATCGATTGCTTATATAGACTGCAGACTGCCCTCCTTGCTTCACAATCATGTTTACTAATACAATACGTTTCTTTCAAAATTTGAAAAGGATATTTCATCCTTCTTTCAACATGTCCGTTTTCAACATGTGAAAGGAGAAGTCATAATATTGACCCAAGTTCATCAGAATTGCAGAGCAGCGTCTAGTCAGCTTAGTATCCTCAACACACAAGACATCCTATTCACTTCAATTAAGTAAGTAGAACTTCATGTGATTTGTTATGATAATGTTTGTAGTTCACAATTAAACAAATTGTACTAACAACTTTGCAACATTGATCTGCGTGTGCCCAATAATATGTACCTGATCAATAACAAATGATCAAGCATGTTTGTTGAGGTATGCACATTCTGTATGCCCCCATTAGGTATTCAGTTATTTTATTGAATCTGAAGCAGTTGAAATAAAAATACAAAAAAAAAAGATCATTCTTTCAGCTGGGCGGTTTTTATTTGAAAGTCCACTTAAGCTGTATATACATCCATATATATACACATACACTATATATATATATCCATGGTTGTGTCTGAGGAGAAGGTAGGACCACCTCCCAGACCGTCATGTCTCGGTACCTGAGGCACTTCACTGCTGTGGGGGATGAGAAGAAAGAACCAGGGCCTTGGGAACAGTTGGAGGAGGACACTGAGGAAGTGAGCGCCTCCCCAGGCCAGCCTACCCCCCGTCTGGGCTTCAGGGAGGCCCTTCAGAAGCTCTACTGCTCTACCCGGTTTCAGGTACAGCATTTTAGATGTGGAACAACCATCTGACATTGCATGCGCTGAGAGAGGTGGGAATGGGACCGGAACAGACCTCCTTATAGAGCTGCCTATTGGCCCCGCCCATCTGACGACCCGCTAGTTTTGATCAATGCTGAAATTAGGATATTAAAGTGAAGGACAAAAAGATCTGAAAATACAAAATAACCACAATGTTTTGAGGGATATATACACTGCAGACCTAGCAAATCTATTTTCAAGGAAAGCATAAAGACTATGCTAATATATCTCTAAGTCAGATCATAGAGTCAGTGTAGGGCCTGGTTTACATGTGGGTAAGGACTCAGGGCTGTAGGGCTGGTTAATAGTCAGTGGGTAAAGACTCAGGGCTGTAGGGCTGGTTAATAGTCAGTGGGTAAAGACTCAGGGCTGTAGGGCTGGTTAATAGAGTCAGTGGGTAAAGACTCAGGGCTGTAGGGCTGGTTAATAGTCAGTGAGTAAAGACTCAGGGCTGTACGGCTGGTTAATAGTCAGTGGGTAAAGACTCAGGGCTGTAGGGCTGGTTAGTAGAGTCAGTGGGTAAAGACTCAGGGCTGTAGGGCTGGTTAGTAGAGTCAGTGGGTAAAGACTCAGGGCTGTAGGGCTGGTTAGTAGAGTCAGTGGGTAAAGACTCAGGGCTGTAGGGCTGGTTAATAGTCAGTGGGTGAAGACTCAGGGCTGTAGGGCTGGTTAATAGTCAGTGGGTGAAGACTCAGGGCTGTAGGGCTGGTTAATAGTCAGTTGGGTAAAGACTCAGGGCTGGTTAATAGTCAGTGGGTAAAGACTCAGGGCTGTAGGGCTGGTTAATAGTCAGTGGGTAAAGACTCAGGGCTGTAGGGCTGGTTAATAGTCAGTGGGTAAAGACTCAGGGCTGTAGGGCTGGTTAATAGTCAGTGGGTAAAGACTCAGGGCTGTAGGGCTGGTTAATAGTCAGTGGGTAAAGACTCAGTGATGTAGGGCTGGTTAATAGTCAGTGAGTAAAGACTCAGGGCTGTAGGGCTGGTTAATAGAGTCAGTGGGTAAAGACTCAGGGCTGTAGGGCTGGTTAATAGAGTCAGTGGGTAAAGACTCAGGGCTGTAGGGCTGGTTATTAGTCAGTGGGTAAAGACTCAGGGCTGTAGGGCTGGTTATTAGTCAGTGGGTAAAGACTCAGGGCTGTAGGGCTGGTTATTAGTCAGTGGGTAAAGACTCAGGGCTGTAGGGCTGGTTAATAGTCAGTGGGTAAAGACTCAGGGCTGTAGGGCTGGTTAATAGTCAGTGGGTAAAGACTCAGGGCTGTAGGGCTGGTTAATAGTCAGTGGGTAAAGACTCAGTGCTGTAAGGCTGGTTAATAGTCAGTGGGTAAAGACTCAGGGCTGTAGGGCTGGTTAATAGTCAGTGGGTAAAGACTCAGTGATGTAGGGCTGGTTAATAGTCAGTGAGTAAAGACTCAGGGCTGTAGGGCTGGTTAATAGTCAGTGGGTAAAGACTCAGGGCTGTAGGGCTGGTTAATAGAGTCAGTGGGTAAAGACTCAGGGCTGTAGGGCTGGTTATTAGTCAGTGGGTAAAGACTCAGGGCTGTAGGGCTGGTTATTAGTCAGTGGGTAAAGACTCAGGCTGTAGGGCTGGTTAATGGTCAGTGGTTAAGACTCAGTGCTGTAGGGTGGTTAATAGTCAGTCTAGACAGGGTGTTAGGGTGTGGTTAATAGTCAGTGGGTAAAGACTCAGGGCTGTAGGGCTGGTTAATAGTCAGTGGGTAAAGACTCAGGGCTGTAGGGCTGGTTAATAGTCAGTGGGTAAAGACTCAGGGCTGTAGGGCTGGTTAATAGTCAGTGGGTAAAGACTCAGGGCTGTAGGGCTGGTTAATAGTCAGTGGGTAAAGACTCAGGGCTGTAGGGCTGGTTAATAGTCAGTGGGTAAAGACTCAGGGCTGTAAGGCTGGTTAATAGGTCAGTGGGTAAAGACTCAGGGCTGTAGGGCTGGTTAATAGTCAGTAGGTAAAGACTCAGGGCTGTAGGGCTGGTTAATAGTCATTGGGTAAAGACTCAGGGCGTGGTTTAAACACATCTGCTCTAGTTTGGTTCCGTTTGCTATGGGGTAATGATTCAATGAGGAAGACCATTGCTATGTCTTCATCACAAAGTTAATTGCATAACCTTTAGCTACATCAGTGTGGAGCGTGTGTGGTTGCTGGCTGGTTAAGCAGCCTGGAGCCAGGCTGATAAGACTATGGGGCTGGGTGAGGCTGCTTAACCAGCCACCAACCGCACATACTCCAGTGCGTGTGGATCCCTGTGTCAAGCGTTAAAATGGGGCAAACCTGACATTTAGCAGGCAGGTGAAAACAACAAGCTGATCATGAGAACAAGCTTTGATCAAACTGCTGCATCCTGTTTTTTTGGCTTTCTGTTTGCTTACCTTCAAATGGCCAGAGACATGCACTTCCCATCAGCTATTTGTTGCAATGCCTTGAGCGTGACTTGCTTGAAACATTTTGTCTTCAGGTGGTGGTTGTGTGTTTGGTAGTCTTGGATGCCATATTTGTTATGGGCGAGGTGCTGATAGATCTGGCCATCATAAAACTGAAACATGATCATGTTCTGCCTGAGGTAAGAATGCCCAAAGGAAATGTGCATTTTTGTGAACAGAAAGCCAGCCAGTTTTAAAGACTATGAAGCCTATATCTTGGCCCTTGGCATACCTCACACAGCTCACTCCATAGGTGTTCCACTACCTGAGTCTGGCGCTGCTGACGTTCTTCATGGTGGAGCTGATTGGCAAGCTATTCGCTTACCGGCTGGAGTTCTTCCAGCACAAGTTTGAGGTGTTTGACGGCGTGGTGGTGATGGTGTCGTTTGCCCTGGACATCGTCTTCGTGGCTCGCGAGGATGTTTTAGACGGAGTGGGCTTCCTCATTCTCCTGCGGCTGTGGCGAGTGGCCAGGATCATTAACGGTGAGGAAAACAAGAGATGATACCAGAAGATCCTCTCAGCTTTATTGTCCCATGGACCGTATCGAACATTAAACCATATATACATTTCATTCAGAACCAAAACCAGAAATGAGACCTCCACGGTGTGTCTGTGTACAGCAGGCCTCACACTAACGTGTTGCGCTCTTTTCCAGGAATCCTGGTCTCCCTGAAGACCCGTGCTGACCATCGACTTCATAAACTAAAGGAGAGTTACGATCATCTGGTCCAAAGATCTACTGAGCTGCAGGAACGCAGTGATAAGATGGTGGGTCCTTTTGAACAGATTAAACTCATCTCATTAGCCTTTAAACAGTGCAATACTAAAGACCACCCTCCTCCATTTATCCCCAGGAGCAAGAGAACAACAGACTCTGTGCCCTTCTGAGACAAAATGGCATAGAATTTGAACTCTAGTTCAAACCTCATGCAGTGGTTATTCATCTCATCTGCCTTCCTAGATGTATTCTCAACATTTAGACCTTCTCTATTCACTGTCAATCAACATAGCTAAGCTGATATCCTTGACCGATATGAAATAAAGCCCTGAAACAACAATGCAACAGATTTCCTACCGAGACTGCTCGTATGCTGCTGAGCAGAACCAAACTCCTTGCATCACGTGAAAGGAAAGAAGAATTCAAACGGCAGCTTGGCGTCGATGGTGGGGGGGGCTTGGAACCCTGGCTCTGAAGGGGTGGAAACGGAGACAAAGCTCACTGAGCTGGTGACCGTGACAGAAGTGCTTCCTCCAAAGAGCAAGGCCTGGGTGGTGGTAGTGGGGGGGGGGATGGGGAAGGCACAAGTTGGAGGCAATTAGTTGTGCTCCTGATTGGTTGTGTTGGTGGGTAGCCTTAGAGAGAAACGTTGGCCAGGGTGCTTCTGTTTGTACAAAATGCCGTTGCTTTGTTTGTTATATTTCAATTTACCCTGGACATCCAACATGAATTTTTATCCTCGAGTTGTCATTATTTCACGCAGAGCTTCCCTACAAACAAATAAAACAACTGATCATTCTCACCATGCTGCTGGAGTTGCTGTGTATGAACTCTTTAACGCTGACGATTCGGGCTTGGGCGTTCCCCAGGGATCCATATTTGGTCCATTGAATTTCTAGGTGATGAGACAGTGGGATGATGCAACTCTGAGCTTCCTGCACAGACACACATGGAAACATGCATGAGGCGGGAGACACTGTTTCACAAGGAACACTACGGTAATGTATTTCTGGTAAAGGGTCAATAGTACTTTGTCTTGTTTATAAAGGCAATTCAAAACACATAGTAATTGATATTCCACGAACAGTATTCTAGAAATGTAATTCAAGTGATGCACCACATCAATCCGTAATTTACTGCGTTATTGAAGGGTTATCAAGGTGTGCATTATGCATCAGAAAATGGAATTTCCTACTCCTTTTCCCTCCTGGTCCTGTGGCGGCGACGGTGTGCATTTAAGGTGTTTTTAGAGAAGCACAAACTACACAAAACAGCAGGGGGGGGGGGGGGGGCAGAGATACAGGCCACACCCCTACAGCCCTGAGTCTTTAGACCACACCCCTCACAGATCCCTCTGGGTTATTTCAGGTTTTTAGATCCCGTTGTCATCAGACATATACATAGGTTCATTTGTTGTCATTATATAATATATGTATTTATCGAAGCATGTTTCTGTGTGTCTGTGCCTCTTTATTTTTTGTCCTTATAACACATTGTATTAATATTCCAATATACCTTCAGGTAAAAAGGCACTAATGTCAGGCTTTGAAAATACATGGCTGATGGTTGCCAACGTGAAGAATCCAACGCCTTGTTAAATATGGATTTTTGACTTTTACAGCTATTTGGGGGAAACTGAAACATCATTTACTAGCAACATGTGTTTCAAAGGACTTCACAGAATCTATTCTCACCCCAGACATAAGCACGGTTTCCAAGGGAACCCAGTCGAGTGAAGCATCCAGAGTGGTGGTTCCAAAAGCAGCCACATACTGCATCTTGGCTGAGCCTCTCAGGACCTCCAGGAGCACGTCAGACACCAGCGTGCAGTTGGCGCCCTCCTCCAACCTAGGCATAGGAGACACGTGAACGTCCATCTACAGGTCGTCCTATCGGCGTGGGAGAACCGCGGGGGAGAGGGGATGACGGCCGTACTTTAGCGTGCAGCCGGACACCATGGCCTGAGCAAACAACACAGGGGAGCGGGCATGGACCCCACGCAGACAGTCCTGCTCCTGGCCCCCCTGCAGTATGGACAGGGTTCCTCGGGGGTCGCTGCTCTGTACCGGCCCTGTGGAGATCTGTTAAGGCTCTCTGACGTTGTGCTCTACAAGGTACTCCGTGAACAAGGTACGAGAACATTTCGAATATGAATAGAGATATACACACACTGTCAGGAAAGGTTGATTCATGAAGCGGATCTAACAATACACACACACTTATATTATGGGATACTGAAGAACAATAGTTGAACGCTGCATGCAGCACTCAGCTAATAAAACCATCCTTGCATTACCTTTTAAAAGACTTTTGCTACAATAATACCTTCATAGTTATAGACCCTATAGAATCTGTGGTATAAAGGCTGGGACGAATTTCAAAATTATAAATATGTACACTTTATGTTGAAAGTATAGACCGCCGCGATTCCCGTTGATCTTCAAAACGAGAGCCGGTAAATTGTGAAAAATTAATTCAACTGTTGTTTTGAAAGGAACAGGAAGTCGCTCGTGTTATTCGTTGTTGTTGATTCGGAGGATTCTGATTGGTTTGTATGGCTTTATCCTTCTCCCTACACTGAATTTTAAAAGTAGAATATCTTAAAGAGTATAAAATATATGAAAAATCTGAAAAGAAGTCTCTAGGTGCAAAAATCGAGGAAGGAGATAGGTCCCAAAGTTTGTAGCGAGTCAGAGCGAGAGCAAGAGCAAGAGCAAGAGCGAGAGCGAGAGCGAGAGCGAGAGCGAGAGAGAGAGAGAGAGAGAGAGAGAGAGAGAGAGAGAGAGAGGAAGGAAGGAAGGAAGGAAGGAAGGAAGGAAGGAAGGAAGGAAGGAAGGAAGGAAGGAAGGAAGGAAGGAAGGAAGGAAGGAAGGAAGGAAGGAAGGAAGGAAAGAAAGAAAGCTCAACTCATTAATGTCTTGGTTTGTGGGTATCACAATAAGGCTGTAACATAGGAAAAGGTCTGAGTGATGAATGCTTCCAGTATATATAATATAATAAGGTGCACTGGACACCAGTAAAGGATATTCTGCTGTTTTCGTCCCAGATATTACTGGGAGACCGGTCACATAACCAGGATTCCCACTGCGTTGGACTGTCCCGTCTTCTTCCTGCAGGTGGGTTAAGTTACATTATTTAAAGTCCCAAGAACGCACTTCCTGCCATACAATCAGTCCTGAAGTCCTAAAGACGAGCATTGATGTCATGCGACCGCACAACAGGTCAACGTGAGCTTGCCTCACTCCAGTCTGTCTGACAGGGCGGCGGGCCTTGGGCTTAATACCTTTGTACAAATGGTACTACCAACTGCCATCACATAGAGCGGTTGTGAGGAGGATAACATGGATGATGTCCACACCGCCTGCACATCCCATCCCATTCATACTTTTCAGTTCACTTCATTTTTGCTTCGACGCCTCAGTTCAGCACCTGGACGAATGTGATCCTAAACTGCAGCTCCAGGGAGAGTGCGCTGCCGCTCACAGGCCCCAGCACCAGAGCGGCGGAGACACTCACTATGTCTCCGGCAGGGTTGTACTTCACAACCATAGAAACCTGGTGGAGCAAACACAGCACGGTTCATTTCATCATCATATACATATCTACATTATGTGGTGTAGGCTGGGGTTATATACAGCATATGAGTGGTGAGGCGGTGGTTATAGACAACAGAGGAGGTTGGGGTTATAGACAGAGGGTGGGGTTATAGACAGACGAGTGGGGTTTATAGACAAGATAACAGAGAGGTTGGGGTTATAGAGCAGAGAGAGATGGTGGGTGTATAGACAGAGAGAGTGTGGGGTTATAGACCAGAAGGAGGTTATAGACAGAGAGGTTGGGGTTATAGACAGAAAGAAGGTGGGGTTATACAGACCGAGGGTGCGGTTATATACAGACAGAGGATGGGGTTAGAGACAAACAGAGGGTGGGGTTAGATACAGACAGAGGGTGGGGTTATAGACAGACAGATGGTGGGGTTAGATACAGACAGAGGGTGGGGTTAAAGACAGACAGTGGGTGGGGTTAGATACAGACAGAGGGTGGGGTTACAGACAGACAGAGAATGGGGTTGTATACTTGTGCTCAAGAGACCCACCTGCTGCACCACGTTGAGACAGAGGGTGGGGTTGACCAGGGTGGGCTCAAGGGTCATTGCAGTGCTGAGCTCCACAGGAGACAGAGTCTCCTCCAAAGACTTGAGACTGGCTGACGTCAGCACCACGTCAACCATCTTCAAACAAGGCCACATGTAGTTCAGTACAGATGGATTCTACACTCACCGGCAGATGCATTATTCAAGGCACGGTGCAGGTGTTCAGTTTTGGTTTATTGGCCTGGTTCTTCACTTCTACACTGGCTCACACATGTGCAACCTTTTGGGAGGATGGTTGAACTACTACTTTGTTATTATACTGCGAAATAACATTCCAACTGAGCCAGCCTCACTGTTTATTACTGTGCTATGGAGTAAAAAGGAAAGGGTGTATTACTTACTGTAGCATTTTCATTCTTCCCCTGATAAAAAAAAGAAAAGAATAATTGTATTAATATTTTATTAATGAATGTCAAATCTGCCAAGATTTCAATTTGTTTTTTTTTAATTAGTTAATGAGAAGGATTTAGTGGTGGTTGATATTATGGGATGGGAAGCAGACAGGGCTGGTGAATGGACGGACATTGTCATGTCCTTCTGACACGCTACTGAGAGGGCGGCCAATGAAGACGGTGAACAGACACGCTTAAGAACAGAGACAATGAGGTCCTCCATGACGGAGACAATGAGGTCCTCCATGACGGAGACAATGAGGTCCTCCATGACAGAGACAATGAGGTCCTCCATGACGGAGACAATGAGGTCCTCCATGACAGAGACAATGAGGTCCTCCATGACGGAGACAATGAGGTCCTCCATGACAGAGACAATGAGGTCCTCCATGACGGAGACAACGAGGTCCTCCATGACAGAGACAATGAGGTCCTCCATGACGGAGACAATGAGGTCCTCCATGACGGAGACAATGAGGTCCTCCATGACAGAGACAATGAGGTCCTCCATGACGGAGACAATGAGGTCCTCCATGACAGAGACAATGAGGTCCTCCATGACAGAGACAAATGAGGTCCTCCATGACAGAGACAATGAGGTCCTCCATGACGGAGACAATGAGGTCCTCCATGACAGAGACAATGAGGTCCTCCATGACGGAGACAAAGAGGTCCTCCATGACAGAGACAATGAGGTCCTCCATGACGGAGACAATGAGGTCCTCCATGACAGAGACAATGAGGTCCTCCATGACAGAGACAATGAGGTCCTCCATGACGGAGACAATGAGGTCCTCCATGACAGAGACAATGAGGTCCTCCATGACAGAGACAATGAGGTCCTCCAGGACGGAGACAATGAGGTCCTCCATGACAGAGACAATGAGGTCCTCCATGACAGAGACAATGAGGTCCTCCATGACAGAGACAATGAGGTCCTCCATGACAGAGACAATGAGGTCCTCCATGACAGAGACAATGAGGTCCTCCATGACGGAGACAATGAGGTCCTCCATGACAGAGACAATGAGGTCCTCCATGACAGAGACAATGAGGTCCTCCATGACAGAGACAATGAGGTCCTCCAGGACGGAGACAATGAGGTCCTCTTATACACATATTGTCTGATGTACATCCTGGCAATTAATGTACGCACTTATTGTACATTGTACATACTTGAGTTTATAAATAGTACTTTGTGTAGCGTCTTATCCTAGCTATCCTTTTTGTATACGGGGAATGGGTTTACCTAAAAGAAATTGTGCTTTGCACTTGTTTCTATGAACATCCTTACAGTATCGATAGCGATATAATGTTGTTGTTTTTTGACAAATGTACTTTTTGTAAGTTGCTTTGGATAAAAGCATCTAATAAATGCCCTAAATGTAAATGTACATGTAATTTATGGACACGGCAACTGTTTAATCTTTTCTAAAGTTCCCTTAAATGAATTGTATGTGCTGAATAATTTTCACTCCCATCAGATGATGCTAATTCCCAGTAAAGACAGACAGACTGAGGTCTGACAGAAAGGATGTGGAGGCCTGTGTGGGTGAGCATAACCCCGTGTTCACACCAAACGCGACGGGGCGACAAGATCCCATACAAAGTGAACGTAGAGACGCGTATCGGGCGAAATTTTCGCGAGAGAAAACTGGCGACAAATTTTGATTTGTCGCGCCACACTTTCGCCGTCTTCTGGTGAGCACGTTCACGTGGATTTGTGGCGCGACATATTCGCTCGAGTTCAAATTTTTCAACTTTGACGCGAATTTCGCGTGATGACGCGTGATTACAGCCAATCAGCGTTCACCTCCTTGAGTGACATGTAGCGTTCACTTCCCGCTCAAGCTAAAGACATGCAATGCTTGTCTTTAAATGCTTGTCTTTAAATGCTTTTGTCTTTAAATGCTTGTCTTTAAAAAGGTAAAGACATGCAATGCTTATGGCGGACATGGTTGTGAAATGGAGGACCTGGAGTCAAGTTGTGGCGCGACAAATTCGACAAAACTTGCACAGCGACAGATTATGATGTGTGGCACTACAAAACTTTGGCGACAACGCGAACGGGCGACAAATTTCGCGTTTGGTGTGAACGTAAGGTAAGACAGACAGAGAGTGAGGACACACAGAGAGGAGGCGTAGGCCTGTGTAGGTGAACATGAGACAGACAGAGTGGGGACTCACAGAGAGGACGCGGAGGCCTGTGTAGGTGTGCATGAGACAGAGAGTGAGGACTCACAGAGAGGACGCGGAGGCCTGTGTAGGTGTTCAGGTGGAGGGCCTGCAGCTTGCTGCAGTCTCTATCCACCACCATGCTGATGGTGCAACGGCTGACCTGCTGCTTCAGGAAAGCTGAGGAGAAGAACACAAGCAACTCCGATATGACTTACCCCTACTTAAAACACCCAAACACCGCAGTGTGGGCCGTAAAAACATACATTTTCAGCTGTAAATTAAGACTTGCGGAGAGTAAATCATAATGCTGTTGTTGTGGTTGGCTACAACAACCCTGGTTTTTTATTGGTGGATACATTTGTGGATGTTTATTTCCATCGTCCAGAGTAGTGCCAAAAGCCTTAGTGTCTCCACAGCAGTTGGTATCCACAGGATGTGATCGACAAATTGGCGAAAGCAGATCCGCACCTTGCAACAAAAGGTTGACATTTAAAAAACGGGCGCTCAGCGGGTAAAGCGCGTACCATTAAGGCCCAGCCCTTACTGCAGTGGCCCGGGTTCGGTTACCCGTCCGCCGTACTTTGCTGCATGTCCTCCCCTCTATCTCCCATACCTTCCTGTCTTACTCACTCTAAAAAGGATACAACTTTCAAAAATTGGTCCTATAAATATTTTTAAAAAATACAGGACATCATGCATTTGTCGATATATATTAACAGATTAGAATATGATTTGGTGTGATCACATATCGTAATTTACAAGCGTAGACTAGAGTTGTTTTTTTTCACGTCACAAAACATTATTTTCATGTGTGGATGTTTAAAATACCTATCAAGTAACATCGGCACTAAATTCACTCCATCTTGCTAGACACAAGGCTGCCATAAAGGATGCCCTCCCTCCAAGACTAAAGACTTTTAAGTGTCTTGTACGGGATACACAAGTTATAATGGTGAAAGCAACATTTCACACCCATTTCCAGCCATATCCATTGTTTGGGCCCAGAGTAAAGACCATTGGGGAGATACTTACCAGCAGGATTTGTGTCCAAGCAATTTGTATTAACAGCAGCAGCAGGAAACTGCAGGACTCCCCGCTCTCCATCTTCTCCTAAAGTGTCTATCACATCACCATACTACAAAAGACAGAGGATTTTATATCTTTAATGTAATAAATCAAATAAGCAATTTCTTTGAAATTCACAGCCTAAATAAAAGCCCACCTGGTAACCGGAGGAGACGGGGGAGACGGGGGAGACGGGGGAGACGGGGGAGACGGGGTCGCTCCCCGAGCTAGAGGGGCGGTCCTCAAACGCCTTGAAGAGGGCATCAAAGTTTGTGTCGGTTGGAACGGCAGGCAGGGAGTAGGACAGACTCTCAACCTCTAGAGGAGGAATAGAGACAAAGCACAGGCGGGATCGGCCTTTGAACTGAAATACAAAAGAGTGCATCAACTAGGAGAGCCATACGGTGACGTCAGTGATCTCTGGTCATAGCCCGATGTTCCCAACGAAGAGCAAACTTTAATACAAGCCTGAATGTTCAACAGGCCCACAAAGCCTGTTTATATGTATGTTCAATCATAATGCTTTGATAATATATCACATAATTATAAAACAATCAATTACAATTTAACAACAAATATAAATATCTTTCCTGGGAAGAAATATATCTCTGGAAAGAATTGCCAAAAAACAGTAAGAAGTACGGAAGGAACAGGAAACTGCATCCTAGGGCGGCTTGGTAAACTTACTGTTCTGTGAGTGAATGCAGAAGATGTCCGCATTAACATACTTCTGGATGGAGGTCTCCTGTGTGGAGAAGCCCTCTCCAGTTTTCCCTAAAAAATAGTGCACCACATCGTGCTGGCATAGCTGCTGATTACCACTGTAGAGACAGAAAGATAAAGGAAAGGGGACAGGAGAGTTACACAGAGAGCTGAGTTGGAATATCAATTAAAGGGTCATTCCGGTGTGAAATGGATTTGGGATATGTTTTGTATGATAATGAGTTGAAACGTTCATTTTGGAGCACAAAAACCGCATATAGACGCTTTCTTCAGTTGGCTGATTTTAGCCGATTCTATCAAAACACTAAACTTGGAACGAAGGGGGCAGTGGTTATGGTAAAAACTAAATCGCTATTTTAAACCACTTAAAAGGCTAGAAGTAGCCCGACACTTCTTTGGTAGTATAATAAGGGTCTTAACATATAAAACGAGGCATTGAGAATTTTGTAAGTGTACAGATTGTTTATTAAAAAGGACATTTTATACACACAATACCATCTGTAGATCACCCGTCGACGCCATTTTGTTTTTAAGACTCGATAAGTAGATTGGCGAACACAGAGCTTGCGTGTTGCGGACGGATGTCACAATCTCTGTGTGTCCGTCAATCTACTTATCGAGTCTTAAAAGCAAAACGGCGTCGACGGGTGACCATTACCCTTTACCCAACCACTTTAACAGCGTTGTAAACTCCTTAAACCTCATTGGAGGTTGTGTATCATGTAAAGAATGAACCACAGCGGGTAAAGCTGGGGGGCGATGAGGAGGACGAGGCCAGCAGAGTGCAGACGTGTGATGGACTGAAGGGGGTCAGACTTGCCTGACGGTGCTGATGGAGCAGTGGGTGAAGAGTGCCGCCTCCCCGCCGCACTGAGGGTCACAGCAGCAGTTCAGGTCACATCCGTCCCTCTGCTTGTCACATGGACACAGCCTGCCAACTGGCACACATGTTAGTGAGAACAGCCTGCCAACTGGCACACATGTTAGTGAGAACAGCCTGCCAACTGACACAAGTTAGTGAGAACAGCCTGCTAACTGGCACACATGTTAGTGAGAACAGCCTGCCAACTGGCACACATGTTAGTGAGAACAGCCTGCCAACTGACACAAGTTAGTGAGAACAGCCTGCTAACTGGCACACATGTTAGTGAGAAACAGCCTGCCAACTGGCACACATGTTAGTGAGAACAGCCTGCCAACTGACATAAGTTAGTGAGAACAGCCTGCTAACTGGCACACCATGTTAGTGAGAAACAGCCTGCCAACTGGCACACATGTTAGTGAGAACAGCCTGCCAACTGACACAAGTTAGTGAGAACAGCCTGCTAACTGGCACACATGTTAGTGAGAACAGCCTGCCAACTGGCACACATGTTAGTGAGAACAGCCTGCTAACTGACACAAGTTAGTGAGAACAGCCTAGCAACTGACCACATGTTAGTGAGAACAGCCTGCTAACTGACACAAGTTAGTGAGAACAGCTTGCCAACTGGCACATGTTAGTGAGAACAGCCTGCCAACTGGCACACATGTTAGGGAGACCAGCTTACAAACTGACCAAACACATTAGTGAGAACAGCCTGGCAACTGACCACATGTTAGGGAGAACAGCCTACCAACTGACCACATGTTATTGAGAACAGCCTGCCAACTGGCACACATGTTAATGAGAACAGCCTGCCGACTGACCACATGTTATTATAAATAGTGTACGACCAGAATACTTAACACCAGCGCCACCCCGAAAGGACCAGCTGTATTGAAGCAGGTTAGGGGCTCTATCGATACCTTGGGGGACCCCGGTAGGAAGCCGTCCGGACAGCGGGAGAGGCTCGGGGACTGTGAGAGGGACATCGGTCTCTGGAGGTGGGACATCGGTCTCTGGAGGTGGGACATCGGTCCCCGGAGGTGGGACGTCGGTCTCCGGAGGTGGGACGTCGGTCTCTGGAGGTGGGACGTCGGTCCCCGGAGGTGGGACGTCGGTCCCCGGAGGTGGGACGTCGGTCCCCGGAGGTGGGACGTCGGTCCCTGGAGGTTGTGTTATCGTGTACCCGGGGGTTGACGTGATTTCTGAAAGATCGTACTCTGTCGTGGATGAATTGACAAGTTCTTCTTTAAAATTCCCGCCTATGTTCAACTCGACACTGGAGTTGTAACTTGAAGAATTCCAATCGACGGAAGATGCGTTTGATATAATAATAATAATAATAATAAGTAATATGGACTCCATGCATACAGCAAGCGGCGCCATTTTAGTTATTCCGGTTGCTATGGTAGCGGGGCGGCGGAGGGGGATGATGCTCTTCTTCTGTAGTGAGTCACAAGCGGTATCCAACCTGAAGCTGCTTAAAGCGCCCCCTGCTGGGCCTTATTGTGAGGCATGTCACAGCACTGCGCTGAAGGCTGTACTGTGCCATAACAAGACAGTGTCCGTGGATACCATCAAACCAAGGTTAAAAATAAACACACAGGAGGAGCGCTGCTGTCAGTTAAGTCAGTGACATCCTCAGAACATAGCCTATTTTGACTGGGACACATGGTCCTACCTTAGAAGGTCAGCAGGCGACTCAATAAGTCCCTTCTGTGGTTGCCAATTCAAATCAGATTTAGATAGGCCTATTTTGTAAAAGAAAAATCTGATGGTTTTGTGTAGTTAAAACTCACCTTTTCACTTCACTGTGAGGGCCAACTAAATCACTCCAAAGTTTAAATGCTGCAGGCTGAAACTCTTACTTGAGTTGCCATGGGAACATTATGGCTGCTGAGGAGGGGAGGGGTGTTTGAGCCATGAACATGTAACACGCGATTGGCTAATGGGTGTTATGTTATGTTTTAGTGATTGAAAACATTTCTTCAGGGGCAGCAGTGAACCTGTCCAACTGTGATTTGATCACCAAACAGGACTCGTGCTTTATTAAGGATGGGAGCTGTCCATCTCTCGGCCTTTGCTCCTGGAGGTCTGGAAGAGGACATAAGTTTGATGCTCACTATCTCTCTCTCTCTTCTGCTCTGTCCGTTCCTGACCCTTCCAGTATCTGTGGGTTGAGGTTGTTTTTTATAAATATTGAAGGATAAAGGAACTATGTATCAACAATGGTGTGTGTTGTTGCCATGAATGTTCATAGGAATTGCCAGCTGTACAGCACTATCCTAATTAATTAATGGTATTTTTAAATTGGGATTATTATTATTATTGGCGTTTATATCACTGTGATGTTATTCTATAAGATGGATACACAGTGAGAAACACAAAGTGAGTCATTAAGCATTATTTGGCAATTCTATTATTTGTCATTAAATAATTGAAGTTTTGAATAAACCGTAGAGTAGCTTGTAATGACAAAAGGTGGTCAAAGCGTGTGTGGGACCAGAACACATGACGTGGACAAGAACACATGACGGGACCAGAACACACGACGGTGTGAGACCAGAATACATGACGGTGGGGAACAGAACCCATGACGGGGACCAGAACATATGACGGGGACCAGAACACATTAGGGTGGGGACCAGAACACATGAGGGATAATCTGAGATTGATCATTATAACAATGAGCTTTTCGTCTCACCAAAGTCTGACACAAATTCCATAAAAACAGTCACAATTCTGAAATTTTGGATGAAGTGTGAGCCAAGACTAAGGAAGGTCGGACGCGAGTGACGCGTCCCCCCCTGGAGCGCCGTGCTGGTGATGGGGGGGGGGGGGGGGGGAGGCAAGAGGGAAACCTTCATCTGAGGATGACGCGGAGGAGGGGATCGCAAACAGCGACAAATAGTAGGCCTACGCTGGAAAGGCGAAAATGATTACCGGAGATTCCGATGGACATATATTCCGATCTTTAAAGGCATTGGATACTCCTTTACGAGCCCCATTCTGCCGGATTCATATTTTTGACTGAGAGACGCTGGAGCTAGAAGAGGGGACACCATCTGGAGTGATGGGCTGTCGTTTTTCTGGACCATGGCTCGAAGGAGAACCGGGGGTGAGTGTTCTGCTGCGGATGCTCAGTGGGCTGCATGCTTCAAATACTGTAGTTATGTGCACGAGACCCCCCATCACCGCAATCACGGCTTGATGTCAATCGTGGCTGGAATGTCATTCACTGGAAGACGTCTTGTACCAATCCCACTGTGACGTATGTAGGCCTAGGTGTGATTTGATTGAACAAGATACAGCGATTTAATAGCTACACGTTTTCATTTATGAGTGCGTGTGTGTGTGTGTGTGTGTGTGTGTGTGTGTGTGTGTGTGTGTGTGTGTGTGTGTGTGTGTGTGTGTGTGTGTGTGTGTGTGTGTGTGTGTGTGTGTAAGTAGAGGGACTGCGCATAGTTGAAGGGATAATAATAACCCTTATATAACGTGCATTAATTATAGCCGAGACGATATGAACTCCCGCCATTTCCTACCATCTCCTTATCACTACCACACACAGGCTGAGGTGGTTGGCTGAATCTGGGCTTTAACATTTGCCTCCTCCACCTACCCTGGATTTTCCTCACAGGGGCCATTTTGTGTTTTGAGCACACTGTGCAGTCACTTGCATCTTGAGTTCTCTCTCTCTCTCTCTCTCTCTCTCTCTCTCTCTCTCTCTCTCTCTCTCTCTCTCTCTTCTCTCTCTCTCTCTCTGTCTCTCTCTCTCTCTCTCTCTCTCTCTCTCTCTCTCTCTCTCTCTCTCTCCTCTCTCATCTCTCTCTCTCTTCTCTCTCTTCTCTCTCTCTCTGCCTCTCCTCTCTCTCTCTCTCTCTCTCTCTCTCTCTCTTCTCTCTCTCTCTCTCTCTCTCTCTCTCTCTCTCTCTCTCTCTCTCTCTCTCTCTCTCTCTCTCATATACATTTTAATTACCTTGGTGAAGGCATAATTTGAATAACCAATCATAAGCATATTCTCCTAAGTCATGTTACTTGAGGCAGCATTGTGTCGTGACTGGAACATGTCCGCTCATGAAACCGACCTAAACAGTGTGATGACATCACTATACTCTCGGCCTCTCCCTCTGTGTCGCAGGTGAGTGGGAGGCACGTGTCCCAGCTTAGCAAACAAGATGCCCTGCGCATTCTGGCAGCCTATGAGCAGCCAATCACAATGCAGATCAAGCCACGGAGGCATTTTCGACAGAATGGCAACACACATGGCGATGGCCGTTCCTGGGAGACCCTCCCTCTCAGCCTGCAGAACCTCAGCCTCCCCCTGCAGGCACCAAGGCCCCCTGCTTCGGACCCCAGGGGCAGCCCTGCCTCCCAGGACAGGTCAGTACACACATCCTTTCTCCTTGTTTCATTATGTTGTCACTCGTATGGATTCATGTTATCGTCCTGCTGAAGGTTTTGATTTGATGCTTGGTGTCTTCAGTTCTTCCTTACCTTCTGTCGGCAACCTATTTCACCCAGGCGCCATTGGAGACATCTCGTGGTCCAACAGGACCGTTGTGATGAGGGGATGTATGAGTACCTACCGACCGCCCCGCAAGACACCATTGACATGGGGCCGGTTGGCTACCAGGTGATTCAGAAAAATGTATGTTCTCAAGGAGGAGCAGTGTATAACCTTTAAAGCGGGTTGACGGGGGATGGCCAAAATTGAGGATTCTATGTTTTCCCTAAATTCTTGTTTATTCTAGTAACAGCGACATAATGGCATACTGCTGCTGTGTTTTAGATCATAGGACACAAACCAACCCATTGAAACAAAATCATATATTTTTGGGAATCACTGACTTTAAATATTGAGTCGTGCAGCTGAGACACGTTATGCAGTTATTATGTCAATATGTCCAGTGCTTGCTGGAAGATAGAAATGAACTAATTTTCTGGTGTTTTCCTCAACCTCTTTTCCTATCATTGGTTCTCTTAGGATAAAGACTTAACCAGTAGAGACCCTAACAGCTCCAGCTGCTTGCTAGGCTGCTGCAACAACCCTGCAGAACCCGGCAGCTTCTACACCCAGGTAGCTCTGCGTGCATACCCGTCCTCCTTCTCCTGTTCTTGTTTGAGATGGGGTTGTTAACGACTACTACTCCCACAGCAGATGGAAGACAGCAGCGTCATGGCTGAGAATCCCCATGGATACCTCCCCCTTCACCATGAGCTGGACAGCGGCCTCGGCTGGACAGACGGCTCCCTCCACCAGGGGGATCTCTCCGGGCTGGAGACCGAGGAGGGAGGCCTGGACGAATGCCACCCATACAGCAGGGGCTATGCCCAGGGCGGATGTGCTGGACACGGCTTCGGCCGCGGCTCTCCGTCCTCAGAGTCCTACATGTCCTCGGAGCTCAGCGACTCTGGCTTCTGCAGCGTGAGCACCGGGGAGTTCCGGCGCTTTCAGAGGCTGCTGGAGAAGCGGATGCGGCTGTACAACGCCCGGCTCCACCACCCGACAGAGCCCTGCGAGAAGAGGGAGCGACGCGACAGCTGTCCCAAGAGCCACCGCGAGCTGCTGGAGGCCATTCCTGAAGCGCTGGCCATGCAGCCCCTGCTCCCGAACCCCCGGGCAGGAGTGGGGCACAGCAGTGACCCAGCCATGGGCTTCTCCCCCTGCGGTCTCTCCAGGTAAACGCTATCATAAGAAAGACCGAATGGATGCATTAGAGCTTAGTTTGACAACTCGTACATCGTGGATGTCCTTAACTTGTCCTGTATTTCCAGGGTATCATCTGTCCAATTTCGCAAAGAAGACCAGCCCTGTTTGAACCGTCACAGTTCCAGCAGCGGGGCCCTCTTCAACCCTTCACACGGCCACACCTCCATGGGGATGCCCATTCTTTCCACATGCAGTACCCCTTCCAGCCACCACAGGCCGATGGTGCTCGGGAAGCAGCAACAGGCCTCAAACTCAGTCGGGATTCTGAGGAGAAGTCGTACCCTGCACTATCGTCCGGCCCCCCACGAGTACCGCCGCCGGGCCAGCCATCCGGCGTCCCCCTCCTACACCGCAGCAACGCTTGACAGCGGGGAGACCGTGGGACCCCAGGCTCCGGAGCAAAGGGAAACACCTCCAAGTGTGTTAACGTTGAACCATGCCAGTCATGCTCTATCTCCCCCCTCCCATCCGACCGCTGTGAGCCATCCCCAGGGGTCACACGGCCCCTTCTATAGCACCCATTTACCCCCCCACGACTGGCCTCAGCCGCGGGAAAGAAGCATTAAGACTGAGCTAGTGGTCCCCAAAGAAGAAAGAATCAGAAGAGCCCGACCACGAGAAGCCAACCTGCAGAATGACCCAGAGAAAGACAAGGACCTGCAAGCAGACCGGGTCCAGGACGAAGAGAGCAAACAGGAGTTTGTTGGAGACAGCAAGAGCGACCCACACTGTTTCCACACCCTGAGTCTGCCCCCCCAGCCAGGGGACATAAATGAAACATGGCCGAAGCCAGCCAGTCGATTGTCTCAGGGCGGTGGGTGTGGTGGAGGTCTCTACAGCACCCTTGAATTGCACTCTAACCCCGGGCCTGGATCCATGCCGCAGTGGGCTGACAATGAAAAGCCAAATACAATCTCTACATCCAATCCCCACGCACACTCAACCCCCATCACCAACACAAACCAAAACACTCGGCTCTCAAGAAACCAGCTCCTAAGGAACAGGGCTTCACGGCTCGCTGATGAGCGCGGCGGCATGAGCACCGATGAGGAGACCAACACAGAAATGCTCCAGGGTCGGTACTGGAGTCGCACAGAGAGGAGGGAACATCTGCTTATTGCCCGTGAGCAAAGGCAGCAGCAGCAGCGGGCGAGGGGCGCACCAATGAGAGAGGGGCAGTACAACAGGGGAGTCACCGTGGGGGAGGACGGGAGCAACGACAACCAAGTATGTGACGAAGACCAGTTCTTTGTGGAGGGGCGGTGCAACACTGTTCTTGAACTCAGCCAGAGGAAGTTGAATCATCTTCGGAACAGGAAACTGTACGACGATTGGACCACTGTAGAGGAGCTGTTGTCTCATGGAATCAGAATGGACAGCAGGGAAAGCAAAGTCTGTCCCAGCAACCTGCTGACCGTCACTACCGTCTAACCGCTCAGTTTAGCCTAGCATCTGTGGGTGTGTGTGTGTGTGTGTGTGTGTGTGTGTGTGTGTGTGTGTGTGTGTGTGTGTGTGTGTGTGTGTGTGTGTGTGTGTGTGTGTGTGTGTTCAGGATTTTGGTTATGATCTGTACAGCACCCTTAGTAGTGAGACACTATAGATTATAACAAATCAATAAGGGTCTACCCCTATTTTTTAATGAAAGTGTTGTATGTTAGGGTATTGTGCAACTTGATGTCGTATGGTTTATTCTACATATATTTCACACATTTGATGAACAAATAAATAAATCCATATATTCTATAATTGGATTCTCAAGAGCAATGCCAAGTGGCCTAATTGTCTGAGCTATACGTCTTGGTTGACTGATGGAGCTTTTGGTGCATATGGCGGGCAGAGAAAAGTAAAAGTGTGATCAAAATGAAAAGATGCAGGTTTTACTGTCTACAATGAAAACATGGCTTAAGTTGGTGTTGTAAATATTACAAGACGTGCTGCTTCTTCATGACCTTTTCTTAAGTTGACTTTCTTTCTACCATGAGCCAGGCCCTTTGACTCTACAATCTGCAGCGTGTTTACAGAACCCCTACATGACTGGACTTTACTGCCTGTCCTCATGTTGGATTATCTCAGACGATGGGCTTGTTTACATTCTAAAAAGGCCTGCACATTCAGAAAGCTGTTTGGGATGTGCAATAGTACCTCAGTAGTTTGTAACTCCTTACACAAAGTATTCACCCTTGAAGTCAGGTTCCATCTTATGGTGATACGAATCATTGACCCAAATAAAACTCATGATGCCACTTAAAAAAATATAGTAAGAAAACAACCTGTAGATATGGAAGCTTCTCATAACTATAGATATTTTTCATATCATCTTATTTAAAATAGTGTAACATTTTTATTAAATCGCCAAAAGGAGCCCGGTTGTGACTTTAGATGGAATGATTAACTGTGTTGTTTTATATTTAGCAGTTTAAATTTAGTAAGTTATACTTTTATAACTTTCTGAAAGCAGAAAAACAATTAGCAAAAACAATTATCAAAAAAGGTAAACTACTTTGTTTTAAAGTGTGAACTATACATAATTTGTTATTGACTGTACTAGTGTCATCGTACCAAGTGCATATTTGATTTGTTTTACTATCCAGAATGTTAGCAAAGAGATTCAACATAGTGTTTTTGTTTTGGATGCTCACTGATAGGTTAATGGATAATGTTGGTTTTATCGCAGTTAAATACAATATGTAGAGCACATGCACACACACACATATATATATATGATATATACATAAATGTATGTACACATGTGTTTATGTATGTATGTATATATATATATATATACATATATATAATGTACCAATGTGAAGTTATCTCTTTGAAATACTAATGCTCCTTGTTTCCCCTCCTTTCTTAGTAGTTTCATGTACATAGTTGAATAGTTTGCTTTCAAATACGACAGACCGTCTGCGCTAAGCCATCGTTACTGGTGGATCGATGCGATGCACCAGGGGCCATACAACACACACCTGGTACACAGCCCTCCTTCACACACAAACACGGGACAGGTGGAAGCACACTTTCAAAGCCAGAATACATTGTTATAGAGGACAATATTTTAAACTATTTTGGATTTTGTCGCAGCTGATCTAATAAAAGAGGTTTAATGAAATCTAGCATTCCGTGTTTGATTCTTTGGAGATGCACTACTACTATAGTGTTTTGTACACTACACTCACAGCTAGGGTAATGTGCATTATTACTATAGCGGTATGTACAGTACTCACCCCTAGGGTAATGTGCAGTATTACTATAGTGGTATGTACAGTACTCACAACTAGTGTAACGACGACGGCACCGTGAAGGATGATCTCTCTAGTCAGGAACAAAAGAAGTGCAGTATGTATCAACCGGGCTGAGGGGGCCGAGGGGGCCTTTGGTTCGGTGGGGGACGCGCCAGGGACATGAAGGTCGACCCTGGGCCCATCAGGACCCCCTAGAGACCTGGAGCTGCGGGCGCAGGCTCCTGTTCATAGTCCCCCCCCCCCCCCCCCCAATGCTAACGCTAGCCACAGAGCTAACACTACAAAAAATAACCAAGGACCTTTAACTTTGAATAAACAAAACTACACACAAGAGCAAAATAATAACCACAGCTTTAATATATACTTATAAAAAAACTTTTCCAAAATTTGCCACAAAAAGGACAATGGCTGTTGAGATAATCTTATCAATAAAAGAGATTAAGAGATCGCACACAAAGCTAAACAGAAAGAGTAAATTAAGAATTATTTTGAATTTATTCACAGGATTTTTCTAAAAAGTTAAGTTGTGTTTTTCGGGGGTTTGGAGGCTAAACGTAGAGAGGAGCTCTATGGTTCAGCCTGTAGTTTTTCCAGATCTTTTGGTGCAAAGATCAATCCATACCTCCAATATCATGTTGTTTGTATGACTGTGAAACCAGACTCCCTGCAAAGTAAAATAAAAAATAATGCTGTTAAGTTAACATCCTACCCAAAAATACATTTCCCCACTCGAGTCTATGTTAAATATCTTTTTTTTATTCAATTGAATTTGCAGTGGCAACACTTTATAAGACTATTCATCTCCTGCAAAGACCTATACTCACAAGCTAGAACATGAAATACAGACGATATTGATACTGGTTAAAAACCACACAGCTGCCATAACACCACTCTTATACTTCAGATAAAATGAAAGTAGTTCGAAAATTAATAAAGTTGAATTTGAACTGCCACAGCCAAAAAATCATATGGGATAAGGTGCACATTTGTAATTGATTTTTAGATGATGTAGTAGTAGTATGTCAGAGATGTATAGATGTAGTAGTAGTAGTATGTCAGAGATGTATAGATTTAGTAGTAGTAGTATGTCAGTGATATAGGCAACCTTTGCTTATATTGAAAGCACAGAAAGTTCCACTAAAGCACACACACATAATAATAATAATAATAATAATAATAATAATAATAATAATAATAATGATAATAATAATAATAATAAAAACATCACAAACCCAGGGCGGAGCGAGGCAGGAGGAGGGTCAAAGGCCAAGCAGGAAATAGACAGAAACTAGCCACAAAAGCATAGCCAGCTACCACTCATTCAAAGGAGGTTATTTAACTGATGAAGCAACAGCATCTAAAATTAACTCTACAAACGACGGACAGAATGACACAAAGCACTGTGCATGGTATTATACAGCAATACTCTGGAATTAAAACTATTCCACAATAGCACACAGGTTAATGACGAACGTACGCACATTAGCCTTAGCATCAATCAGTGACTCAATAACTGGGATTGACAGTGGCTGTTGTCATGGATACCGGGGATGCCCAGATGGCCTCTTTTAAAAAGGACAAACGCTGATGTCAATCGGGGGCTCTCTCTAGCCGACTCTTAGGAACACGTGAGATTCTTTGGGCTTTGCTTGTAGGCGCCGGCACGGCCCTGATAAAGCGTTGCGCTGTGGGCCGCCACTAGGGGAGCCAATGAGCGGGACTAGTTCTGGGACTCACTGTGGGCAGCAGCGTCCTGACCCCCGGCCACGCCTCCTTCCACTCTGCCCTTCGTCCCTCCTCCTCCTCCTCCTGCGGCCCCCGTCCCAGACGGAGCCTCGGCGGAGGGGACGGGACGCTCGCCCCCCCGGTCCGCCGCGCGGTAGGCCTTGGGCCTGAAGGAGAAGTCTTTCTCTTTACCTTTGGAGCCTTTGGGCCGTCCCGCCGTCTTCTTCTTGGACTTGCCGTCCCCCTTCACGCCCAGCAGGGGGTGCACCTCTGAGAGGGGGAACACAGAACACAGGGCAACAGAGTGCAGGTCAGACCAATGGCTCTCATGGAGGTACAAGTCACTCCTTGAGCCATCGACAAGCGCAGAACGTTGTAGCTCAACACTAGTGCTTGTCCAGGTCTGTAGCCTCTCTATTCTGTAGTTGGGCTTCGTGATGTGTCACTGATCGGGCTGAGGATGAATCCAAAGACAGCAGACTAGCTCACGACCGGGTGACCCCAACGGTTCACTTTAATTAGCTTCAGAATCGTCTCGTCATGGATCAGAGGTCTGGACCCCGGGCAGGGATCTGGGAGTGTGTATATTTGGCTAACTGCGAACACTCCCTCGGGCAGTTATAATCAACTCTTTTATATTTTATAGATTCAGGAGGATTAACGAGACTCAGGTCTCTCACTACGGTTGGGTAAAAGTATCGATTCATCAATGCACTGCAATTCATTTGTTCTCGATTCAATTTCGTTTCAGATTTTTTTTCATTTATCCATCTTATGATTTTTACTTGTATTTGTTCTAAACCAATACAAATAGGTATATGTAATAATGTTATGGTATTTTGTCATCTGCACGTATTATTGAATCGATATCGAAGCAATTGGATCAATATCGAATTGAATCGAATCTAACCTAAAGAATTAAGATTTAATTGAAATGTGAGGTACCTGGCAATACCAAGCCCTATCTCTTACCATCACTGGGCACCCCCTGCAGCTCTATGGTGGTGGGCCCTTTCTCTTTAACAGGAGAAGGGGAGACCCAGGTCTCTTCTTACCGTCACCGGGCACCCCCTGCAGCTCTACGGTGGTGGGCCCTTTCTCTTTAACAGGAGAAGGGAGACCCAGGTCTCTTACCGTCACTGGGCACCCCCTGCAGCTCTACGGTGGTGGGCCCTTTCTCTTTAACAGGAGAAGGGAGACCCAGGTCTCTTACCGTCACTGGGCACCCCCTGCAGCTCTACGGTGGTGGGCCCTTTCTCTTTAACAGGAGAAGGGAGACCCAGGTCTCTTACCGTCACTGGGCACCCCCTGCAGCTCTATGGTCGTGGTGCGGGCCTTCTTCTTAGCCGGCCCGCCGTCGGCCGAGGGCTGCCGCTGCTTCTTGTCGCCCGTCCCCAGGCCCTCCTCCGTGGGGGTCACCTGACCAGAGGCCTCGGGTGGGGGTCCGAAAGGGTTCTCCTCTGGGTCCTCCACCTCTGGGGCGATTGGCAGGTACAGCAGGGCTTTGTAGTCCTCAAGCTCCTCATCGCTGCACAGAAGGAGGGAAAACCGGCTTTGATTACATTTTCGCTGTGCTGGCGATTGGGATCGATAAAAAAAAAAAAAAAAACAGGTTTTCATTGTTCCATTTCCAAAGGACTCGTGAGCCCTCCTGATGTCACTGACTCGCCCTTTGGTTTCCCTCTGCAGATCTGTCTGGCCTCTCCCAAACGTTTAAAGGGGCCGTGAATAGGATCTGGTGCCCTCTACTGGTGACGTTGCAGATTGGGACTGAATCCTCCCGCCTTTCGCCCAATAATACCAGGTTTAATAGAGCAGTACCGATCCTATTCGTTGGTCAACACTCTGGATTCATCGCGGTGATCGTGTCTTTAGCAACCCGTGTATGATCCCTGTAGTTCGGAGCATGAAGATAGGTTGAGTATCCAATACATTTAAAAACAAGGATTTTGTACACGGTCCCGATAGCGCTGTGCTGCTCTAAGTATATAGTCACTAGTCACTTCAGTCTGGAGACTCCTGCTGGCTCATTATCTTAGAAGGTCAAAAGGCACACCAACCACCCCGTCTTTAAATGGGACCCCCTCATTAACAGGTCATCAATGGTGTTCCTCATGAGGCCTGTTGTGAAGCTAGTATTGGCCGATACAAACAAGACAACGGGAAAAGAGCTTGAATACGAGACATGATTATCTCATTGAAGTCACTTACCTGCTGCAGAATGCAACAATGGGGTCCACAGTGGTGACGTCCACCTCCTCATCTTCCGCAGCGTCTCCCCCTGAAGCACACCAACAGAGCCCAAATCAGAAACACCCTCAGCAGCCAGCAGCCCACACCGTGCTGATCTGCAAAGGGCGCCCACCCGTCTGCTCCGGTTCACTCTTGTCCTCGTCCTCGATGTCAAACTCGGACTCCCTCTCCTCGTACTCCACGTTCTCGTCCAGCTCCTTGAAGTCCGGGGCGAAGGCACTCCAGTTTTCCTTCAACCAGAGGAAGCAAACGGTGGTCAGGTGATGGCGGCGGCGTTTCACCGGAATCCCCCCCCACACCTGACTGGATTAGTCGAGTTCCCTTACCACTTGGTTCTGGGCCCAGATGGACACAACGCCACTCGAGATGGAGGTTATGATTGGTCGCACGGGATGCCACTAGAAAGGGGGTCAAAGTTCATAGCGGGTAAAACAATACGACTGCAAAAAACTAACCAAACAAGGTTAAATGTTGTGCCTGCACCTCGTTCAACATTCAGTACTTGTGTGGGTGTTTACCGCCGGCACCTGATTTCAACATCTAAACCATTTAAGGTCAAACTGCGCCATGTCCCTCCCCATCCAAAAAGGGACCACTGAGCCATGAGCGTCCTTGTGTTTACATCTATAAAAGGGATCAAATAGACCTTCCACATGCGTGAGGTATGTACTCACGCAGGCCCTACACATGGACTGAAGAGCGTCTCTCAGCCAGCGCTATGATATAAGTGGGAGGGGTCCTTACCGCCACGTCCAGCAGCAGCTCCCCCCTGGTCCCGTGCAGGATCTTGACCAGGTTGCCGATGCTCTTCTCCCAGATGTACAGCGCATGCTGCCGGGCGGAGCCGGCCACAATGTACTCTCCGTCCCCAGAGAAGCAGCAGCGCTTCCAGGGAGTTCTGACCACAGAAGGGTGCGTGATGAAGAAGGGTTAGTGACGATGCCGACGTCGGGAAGGACACCGACGTCGGCATCCAATACGTGGATGAGGCGCGTCAGTGTTTCTGTTTCTGATTGCGATCGGTGCGTGCCTGTTCGTGCTTGTCTGTGCCGCTACTATATTAGCAGCAGTCTATAATTCCAGTACATTGCCCTCTAATTCACTATTCCATCGGTTCTAGGGGTGTCAATTATGAGATCTATTGTATTCCTGACCATCCCTGGAAAGATTCTTCCTTGATAGTTAAGGGAGTTTTTGTGGTGTCATAAATATTTGACCTGTTAAGCCCTTAGAGACTGTAACGGTGATTTAGGGCTACACAAATACAATTGAACCACATGATTTAATGAGGCCTGTTTGCGTTTGTAGGCCACTGATCACCTGTTGACCAGATCCTGGAGCTTCTGCAGGGGCTCCGGCTCCCCGTCCTTGCCACACGTGAGGATCTCTCTGCCGTCGTACACCCTGATGATCCGGTCCGCCGTGTTGATGAGGAAACAACTGCAGCACAGACCAAAGGAGGGAACGCGGGAGAATCAGCATCGGAGCAGAGAAAGGTCCACTTAATATAAGCTCTATTCACGGGGGTTAGTGTTATACAACAACCAGTACGGCCCTGTGCTATATATATATATATATATATATAGATCTTTAGTTGAGGAAGGTCACTCCTACTTTACCTGCCCTTGCGTGCAAACTCAATGGACTTGATGGCGGTTGTGTTGCTGGTGCCTGTGGTGACCCTGAAGGAGGCCACCAGCTCCTGGGTGTTGGTGTTCAGGACCAGGATCTACGCAGACAACGCTTCAACATTTACGTGGAGGTTCCAAACATATTGCTACCAATTTTGTTCTCCACATCTTGAAGATAGGGGGGGGGGGTTCTCAACATCTTGCCTTCTACAAGCCTAAAGTCCCATGAAGGATGCCTCGTTTAAAAAGGAAAGTCATAGTGTGTCTGTAACGGCCAACAGCAGTACGGCTTCCAGCATTTGGCAATGTCAAGGTTTACTGTTTCAAAATATTCTCACCATTCTTAAATCAAAGGACTCTCTTTCTCATTGAAACCATTTAATTATGACCTCCACTTGTCATTTCCTCTCGATTCTCCACAAACCCATCATCCACCCTGGGGATAAAACCCTGTTTTATCCCAAAATTAGCAGTCTATTAAGAGCATAAAAGGGGCGTCAATATAGCACCACAGGTTCTGGATACGTTGAGTGCATAGAGTGTTGAGAACCGAGCACAGCTTCAGAAACTATGCTAGTAAACAATGCTGAAGAGGCCGGCCACAGCGCTGACCTTCCCCTTGGCGTTTCCAGTGTAGATGAACTCCCCCCGTCTGTCAAAGGCGGCCACCACGTTGAGGTCCGAGTCGTCGTCCACAGGTAGGACCACGTGTTTGGAGTCTGACAGCGTCAACAACACCGGAGCCGACTTCATGGGACAGACCAGAACTTTGTCCCTGAAACACAGACAGCATGTGTGACGGAAATACACTTAAAATACTAAACACTTATCCCCTTGCAAAAGCCATTGAACCCCCGCCACAACCTGGTAATAAGTCTCAAATGACTGTTATCTATGCATAGTCATCTATGCAATTTTGTCACCATTACTGAAGCATCACGATGAGGCGACGTTTGTGGATGTGCTGAGCTCTGCCTGGGCAGTGGTTGATGTTGATTGCTGCTTCCAAGAGAGGGCTATGCTTCTCGGATACTTGTACTGTAACACCAGGGTGTGAAGCATTTCATGTACGAGCTTGCTCGTACACAACGACGGCACGACAAACATGTGCTGTCTGAATGAAGATATCGTCGTCTATAATAAATGATGAGTCATCCAAACACGTTGCTCCACTTACAGGTCTCTTGGATGATACTGGAGTTTTAGAATTGGCGATGGAAACCGGAATCTCTGGTCGCAGTCCCCCGTCAGGACGTCCCACTGAGACACGATGTTGTCTGTTGAGGCGCTGACCAGCTTGTGGCCATCCCGACTCCAGCTGTAGGTAGAGAACAACTGTGTAAGACTAGACTAGACTTGCGCTTTAGGCAGTCCTAGAAAATGAGCTTTGAGCATACGCAGTTCGCAATTGACGAGTAACAAACAATAGTCTAGCTACAGTTGTGTCTGCTGTATTTTACCATAAGGAGCACACGGGGTGGATGTGGGCGCTGATGATCTTAGCGATGCCTCGCGTGAGAAAGTCCCAGATGACGATGCGCCCGTCGTTGCAGCCCACCGCCAGCAGGGTGCCCCAGCGGTTGAAGGTGCAGGTGAGGGCCATACTGATGCAGTCGAGGGTGCCATCTGCCTCCTGTCAAAAGTATTAAACAAGCACGACTGAATGACTCAAAGTGAAGACAAATCACCCAAAACAATCAATGACATTGTAATGTACGGTCACATGGTGATTCCATCGTAAGATAAAATGCTAATTGTATTTGTTTTTAATACGCCCACTCGGCATGGATATCCTTATCTGAGCCAACATGGGACAACGTTTACAACGAGTACACGGCTGGACATTAGTCACAGGTATAAATACTAGAAGACGATGATTGATGAAAGAATGGATCCAGGTGGCAACACTTTACGGCTAAGCTCATCACTTAGTGGTGATGGAGATACGACACGCGGGGTTGGTACAACAGCACAGGTGAGTGCGGAGTGTCGGGTCATAAGGAGGCTCGTGGACTATGTTAGTCGGTCCACTACAGAGTCCTGTTGATGACGTTAGTGGGTCCAGTACAGAGTCCTGTTGATTACGTTAATCGGTCCACTACAGAGTCCAGGTGATGACGTTAGTGGGTCAAGTACAAAGTCCTGTTGATGACGTTAGTGGGTCCACTACAGAGACTAGTGGGCTACTACAGAGTCCTGGGTATGACATTAGTGGGTCCAGTACAGAGTCTGGCCGGTGATGACGTTAGTCGGTCTACTACAGAGTCTGGGTGATAATGTTAGTAGGTCCAGTACAGAGTCCAGGTGATAATGTTAGTAGGTCCAGTACAAAGCCCAGGTGATGACATTATTAGGTCCAGTACAGAGCCCAGGTGATGACATTAGTAGGTCCAGTACAGAGTCCAGGTGATGACTTACCTCGGGGTAGTTCTGACCAAACGATTCTTCAGACAGAAATCAGCCATGAGCCCAATATGGAAGGAAGCAAATTAGCCTTCATTAGAGTTAACCTTTCAGAGTAAATGGTTGCAATTTAAATACACATCCATGAATAAGAAGCTGTTGATAGTACGCGTTCTGTTTGATGAATTAAAGTGCAACGGACGTTTTAAAGTCCTCGTTGATCAGACAGTCCATGTATGGAGCTAGGTAGCTAATGGGTTAGAATGGCTACCTTCGCAGTGATCGATCAGAAACAGACACAGGCACATCACATCATGTTATAAAACACATATATACATAGCTTACCGAGTAACTCTAAATTCATGTTAGCAATCAGAGATTCCGTCTATTAACTCTGAAAATGCTACGACCACAACATTTAGCGCTTAGCTTGGTTGCTAACAACAATCAATGCGACTGGCGCTCATAGAGGACCACAAACAAAGTGTTCTCACACATGCCTGTATTAAATAAAGATTACATTATGAAGAATAACAACAAATACAATGATAATATGTATTTATACAATGCAACACAAACACAATTAGTATATTTCATATTTCAAATTACACGACAGAAAAGCAATTTCCAATCGTTTAATGATATATTATCCGGTTGAAGTTGCAGTAGATACTATGTAACATTTAGTAAAATGCGCTATGAGAAAAGGAGTACGGAGAGAAGGAGATGTTTTATGGTTGATTAGATTCAAACTCTTATTCTCTTCTATACACACACACACACACACACACACACACACACACACACACACACACACACACACACACACACACACACACACACACACACACACACACACACACACACACACACACACACACACACACACACACACACACACACACATATATATTATTAAGATGCAGCTTGCCTGCGGATTCAGCACACTGCTCTTTTGTGGAGACCAGAGGCAATTTTCAAAAGCAAATCAGGTCTCTTTTGTTTGGTTAGGTCCAAGCCAGCATCCAAATACTACCAGGTTTTCTTGTGGTAGGCCTATCTCAAAGATCCAAATCTTGTGTTGGGGTGAAATGACAGACAGTCTGAATTTATGGACAAATTGGACATCTATGAGGGTTAAAGGAGACATATTATGGTGTTTTCCCAACAAGTAGGCCTAAACATAGTATTTGAGTTCCAGAAAAAAATGTTTTTGAAGCTGTTTGCTGGAAATAGCTTTTCCCCTCTGTTTCAGTCCCTTCAGAATGCTCTGTTTCTGGTGTCTGTAGCTTTAATGCAAATGAGCTGCTCCCCATTGACCAATGAGCTGTCAGACTGAACCATAGCATGGTGGAGAAGGGGTTGTTGCCGTTTGCGGACTCCTGGAGCTCTATCTATATCATAAAATATAATAATAATAGATGGGTATTTATATAATATTATATCTACTATCACGGCCAGAAGCTATGTGCACCTCGGATGATATTATGAATCATTAAGACTGCGTCTGACGTCTCTGGTACTTCCACAACAAGGAAAGACTGGTAGTGGGGGATATCTCGGCCATGGTTGAGAGGAATTGGGGGAAAGGAACTTTGGCCTGTTTCCCAATGTGAAGGCTGCAGCCTTGCTAGTCCTTGCTCCATAGTCCTATGGAGATGAGACTAGAGTGCTAGCTCGAGTGCTTCCTATCTTTTGTAACGTTCAGACTCTGGAATGACTTGCTAGTGTGGAAGCGCTTCCGCTTTTTAATACTGCGTTCCCGCATGCTAACACATGTGCACTTATGAAGAAAACATGGGAGCAATCAAGCTGATCGATATTTATTTGACCTTCGTCTATGAATGTGGTCATGTCTCCTTCGCATGGAGCCTCTTTGAGGAAGTCACAAAAGCTTTGTTGGGGTTGATCGAATCATCTTTATTAAAAAAAATAATAATAATTTTTAAAACTAAGTGAAATTGACTGAGAACTTAATTCATGCATCACATTTACTGTATGGCTCAGTACTATTATGCAGGGGAAAAAAGACAAAGAAAGTGATGATAAACATGTATTTATTTGGATATATTGTTTAACTGATCTGATTCATTCATTCATATAGGCCTACCTACAATCTACCAGTGCGTTGAACACATAAGTACACTATATAAAATACAATTATATACTTTAATTATGAATTACAAACATTGCAAATGATCGGTGGTGCATTTATTTGAACGTTGGATCCCCCAAGAGCTTCTCACCGATAGTGGCAGTAGGCCTATCCCTTCCACCGGTAAACAAGTGTTTGTGCGCCTCCTTTCGCTGGGCTGACCCTAACAAAAAAAGATTAAACACAAACATAAATAGGTATACATAGATAATGTAATCTTGTGAGCAAGTAAATTTACATTGTTGACAGTGGTGTTTAACACCAGCTAGCTACGTCCATGCAAAATATAGCAACGTATTGGAACATGGCGCCCACACCCGTGGTCGCCACAGTATCATTAAGTTGCAAAAACGTTTGAAAAGTGGTACAGGTCTTTAAGCTTGATGATGAATCTATAAAAACCAATACGGCACAAAATATTTCTGAAAACTTTAATATAACTTTGCTTACATTTGAACGTGTAGGCCTACTGCTTTCCCTCTGCCATTTTTAATATCCCGTGCAGCGAGTGTGAAGTTTTGAACGCGGTGGATTGTGGGTAGTTTTGGCTCGTCGACGATCCAGCGATGCATCCTTGAAAAATCTGGGAATTCTCAAAAACAAAGGACGTGAAAATGGCGCGAATTTCGAGTGTCCTCAGCATTGGAACAGTGCTTTTTGGCATTCTATGACGTAGCGTCCTTAAAAAGGTGGCCGTTGAGCATGCTTCCTTGACATTGGGAAACTCTGAAGTCCATGAACTGCGACATTGAGGAGAAAGGGATTGTACTCCGGGAGCTGAGCTGCCGTACTTGCCCACGTGCTCTCACTGCCGCCAAAGCTTTGACGGCAGTCCGGCAGCTCAGCTCCGGGAGTACAATGCCTTTCCCTTCCATGTCTCCTCCTCTGGACTGCCGCCGAAGCAGAGAAAGGGATTGTACTCCGGAGCTTAGCCGCAAGGCTGCCGCTGTGTTCCCTCCGCCGGAGCTGCTCGTCCCTCTGGTCCACAAATATCTTAGCTATGATCTGATTGGGAGGGGAGTGGGGAAAGTGAAAGGTAATATTAAACTGTTCCCCCTCCCTACGTAGGAGGGGGCGCCGAAATTGACTCGATCGTTGGGCAACTGTAGGCGTGGTGCATCCAGAAATTCATATCACTCAAAAAATCATGGACATGTAGTGCCGGAGGAAAAGGAGGACGTAGGCAACGTAATAAGAGCCGTTTTAATCCAGAAAAAACAGAGCAGAAACAATCACTCTCAGTGCATGGCTAGAAAGAAACTAAATGTAACCGCATAAACCATCCCCCTACCACGTTGGACTTCCCAGCCACGTGCTGGATGTCTGTGGTGAACTCGAAGATTTAGGAGATTTGGCGCTGCTGGCGGTCGGACCAAGGCTCCGTGGTCTTGGACATGGCGTGTGTGAGCGGCTTGTGGTCCACGTAGGCCGTAAACTCATTCCTTCCAGCATAAAACGGAAGTGTCTGACCGCGAGCCACAGCCCGAGAAGCTCACTGTCGAAGGTGCTGTACTTGCGCTCTCTGGGAGACAGCTGGCGGCTGAAGAATGCGAGTGGCTGCCAACCATCCCCAACCCACTGCTCGTACTGCCCCCACAGCAAAGTCTAATACGTCCGTGGTGAGAGCAGTGGGCACAGAGGGTGAGGGGTGGGCCGCCTTGGTGTCCTGGAAAGCCTTGACGCGTTCCGCCGTCCAGTCGACCGGTTGCCTCAGAGCCTTGGCTTCCTGGCCCTCATACAGCGGTTGCAGGATGTGAGCTATGTGGTGGAGGAAGCGATAGTAGAAAGTCACCATCCCGATGAACCCCTATAGCTCGCTGACTGTGTAGGGGCGTGGGAAGGCTGCAACGGCTTCAACCTTCGAGGGTAGGGGGGTCACACCCTCCGCGGAGACCTGATGCCCGACAAGGTCAAGGGTGTCCCGTCCGAACTCACACTTCGCCAGTTTGACAATCAGCCCATGTTGGCTGAGCCGCGTGAAGAGGGTCCGGAGGTGTGACAGGTGCTTCTCTTCCGTGGTGCTCGCGACGAGGATGTCATCCAAGTAGACGAAGAGGAAGGGAGCACCGAGTGCATGAGGTTGTTGGAAGGTCTGCGCCGCGGTACCTCAGGCCAAAGGGCATCCGCAGAAACTCGAAGAGACCGAAAGGGGTGACGACAACGGCTATCTTAGGGACGTCCTCTTTGTCCCCTTTAACCGTCTAAATCAATGGTATTTAAAATAGTATTTGAGTGTATACTCTAGAAAACCGAATGGCACATGTGGGGTGCATGGATAGGTCATGCTCTCGATGACAAAAGTCGTTGAGAAAATGGCATGGAGGATTAAAGCTTCAAATGTCTTTGAGCAGCACTCGGCCGATTATTACATTAGTGATGTGGGTTTTCCGAACTATCCGGTTCTCAAGAGACTACAAAACCCCTTTTTCGATCAAACTACTGATTGGATGGAGGAAACACAAAAGTAGGATGAATGATTCCATTATCTTTATTTGAAGGGCAAGTAAGGTATTGACATTCAAACTCGCACCAATACTGTCCATCAGCAATGGATTTGCATATACATAACTTACATTTTGCATTGAAATGTTGTAATTCAAACTAAATACTTCCAACGTACTCCTGATCTTGCAGACATAAACAGGTATTCGATCAAGAAGTACTTTGACTTTCTAGAGTTCCAGTATGTAGGCAAACGACTGGAGCTTTCAGGATTCATGAGGTTAGAAGACACTTGCTTAAATTAAACTGTGTACTTGTCATGAGATAATGACGGTGTGAATGATCCAATTATTCATTTACAAGTGATTCCAAAACACTAACCTAAACCTGCATCTCATCTCATCTTGAGAACAGTTTTAGAGTATTGTTGCTAGCCACAAGTCATAGTCAAGGCCCTCTTTGACTTTGACTTGATGTCTGAGGAATAATCACACCCAACGATTATTCCTTACTTCCCTCTCAAGAAAAAACACACTTAAAAAATAAGAGCGCCGAATAAAGTATCCACATGCAATTCACTGGTCTGTACATAGGAAGATAAGAAAGTTCTGGAACGCTGAAAGACAAGGACCAGCCACACATAGAAACGCTCCGTGGCTCAGGGGTGGGAGGTCAGTAAAGCGAGAATGTTTGACAAGTCCATCCATGTTGATCATCCTCACTTCCGCCTTGTCTTTCCTTTGGCCGGTAAAGGGGACCTTATTGGCGACCGTTGGAGCCCATGGAAAGATACGCCCCCTGGCCACTGGCGGACCACGCCCCCCTTCACCAACCCGACGCCATAGGAGGGCACCGAGGTCACTGCAGTCTTGGTGATCTCCAGGCTCTTTCCGCCCACCCAGGCCACGCCCCCCACGGCCGCTCCAACGACCCCTTTGGTGACGTTGAACAGTCCGCCGGTGACGCGCCACACCATGCCGGGCGCGGCCACAGGATGCTCCTTACCAGGATCTGGAGAGGAAAAGGGAAACATGGTGGATTAGGGCCGTCGTCCTGACCGGGCTGGAGTCAATCTGCAGTGTTTGATTAGGTCCATGGTCCAAGAGGGCTAGATTAAATCTGCAGTGTTTGATTAGGTCCATCGTCCTGACATGGCTAGATTAAATCTGCAGTGTTTGCAGGACACCGTTTTTCTTTCAAATAATTTTTCGACGCACCACATTCAGCTGTAATATTGATCAGTGTTGTTTGGCAAATATTAAGAAGGGGCAGTAGGTACGATATAAGAGCTAGTATTTTAGTGTAAATTGTTAGAAATGGCCCAGCCATCCGTCAGCTTTCAGTGAGTCTGATGCTCTGAGAACATCAATGAATCAGATATTCCTTTAACTGAAACAAGGCTAATTATGGTAACCACAGGTATGTGAATCATTGGATTCTCACATTCCTCTCTGGTGATGTCAGGGGCCTCAGAAAAGAAATGAGGATCAAGTAGTTCCAGCTTGCCCGGATATTTCTCTTCACACAGGTGGTTCGCTTTTTGGAGCTAAGAGGGCAGAGCCAGTTAATATTGGCCACTGTATTCCTGAATTTGATTGGTTGTTGAATCCCTTAGCATGATTCAAGGTGTTTGCCTCAACTTGAATATATCTTCTCCTCATGCATGAGGCTGGTATAGGACCAGTAAGCCGTCACAATGCTTCATAGGGAATTCCTGCTACGTAGAACAAACCAAAACAATGCGCATGAATTGGGATCAGAGGGAACAATTTATCTGTTCGTTTTTTTTCTACTATGTGACCCCAGAGGGGCGCCTAACTGTACGCTCACACCAAAAGCTGTAAAAGATGCAAAATCGGCAAATAGCTCAAAACCCAACGCTGTCCAAAATATTTACAGCTCCTATCGCTCTTGCGTTTTCTCTCGTATGTTTAGTGGGACCACCCACGCCGACGAGAGACATCGACATTCCGATTGAATGGCGGTCATTTACAGCCGAAACGCTACTAGCTCATTTGCATAGAGTTCAGCTGTTTTCAACTCTCATTTACAGCTTTACAGCTTTAAAGCTATCGCTCAAGCATTTTATCGCTCCAATCGTTTTATCGCTCATGTCTAATAGAAAGTGAACGGCTGTTTAACGGTCAAAACGCTTTACAGCATTTGGTGTGAACGCAGTTAGATCTTGTTCCGAGACAGTGCTTATTTTTCAGTTTTATGGTATAGGACCCTAATGTGTAGGTATGCATGTACATAATTTAATGTTTATGTTGAAAATAATTTAGCTATACAAGTTCTTATGTATCTCGTCTTTGTTTGCCCTCTTATAGAAAATGAACAAAAATGTATGCGAGATTCACCATGTGACCTTCAATTATAGATTTTTCCTCTCTATAGTTTTGTAGTATTAGTACTCTCATGAACAGAGAAATACTGCACAACAGTGGCATTAATAAAAGTCTGCCTGGATGGGTTGTGCGTGCGAACGAGAGGTCAGTTTTGCCACTTTGCGGTGAAATGTCGGCATACTACGTTTGGAATGCATGGATCCCCTACCCTTATCCTCTTTATCCCAGTCTGACCAGAGCCTATACATCCGCCTCTGTCTGACCTTTTTCAACGAGCTTCTCCCTTACAATGGCAGACACCCATTTGTTTGAACTGCAGAGAAAATGGCCCTTACTCTATATTGCAGTTTTCATTCAATACAGTATATTCACATCCAAACACGGAGTCCATGGTTTGTTTTTGATTAAAAGCTGTGAGTCTGTCAAATCTGGGCGAACAGTGTTTCAATCTTCGCTTCAAATTAGTTTTGACCAATCATGTTAGTCTTGGGGATCTGTTAACATTACATTGATCACAACTAATGAACAATCTGAACCACAACAAACACGAAATGTCGTGCCAATTTCTATTTGTATTTTGCCGTTTGTACCCATTATCTCCTTTTTTGTATTTTTAAATGAGTGCCACTTTTTTCAAAAATTTCTAGTTTCGAATTGATCAAAAACGCCAGTTTTTGCCGGTTATTTTCCTAGCAAAATTATGATATCCTTATAATTAATTATACGTCATACTTTTCTTAAAACATTTGTTCATAACAAATAATGTAGGCAAATGTTAGTGTATTGTAGGCTGTGTACGAAGAGAGTAGAGCAGTAAAACGAAGTGAAAAGAGCAGTAGAACAAAGAGAAAAGAACAGTAGAACAAAGGGAAGAGCAGTGGAACGAAGAGAGAAGAGCAGTGGAACATAGAAGTTGAACAAAAAAGAGCAATTGAACATAGACTATTCTGACTGCATAAGTCACCATAATTAAGCGGCATCGAGTTCAGTTCTACACACTGGACCTTGAAAAGAAACAAACCAGCTATGTTTGAAGTAAGGGGTGACAAAATAACTCCAAAACTGACATTTTTTACGAAATAAAGTTAATTTCACCTTGGACAAATAAACTACTACACCGTAGTGCACCCAACATGCCAAAATATGCAAAGATGTCCTCTCATGCACTAATGTCCATAGAGTTAATGACAGAACAGTGAACCAGAGAACAGCGCGGTCGTACCTGCAGCTGGGTCGCTCTCCAGCCCCTCCGTGTTCTCCCCGGAGTGGCTGGTCCCGGGCCTCTCTTCTGAGCTCACGTGGTTAACGTCCTGGAAGGTTTCAGGAGAAAGGATCACAGTAAGAAGACAGCCCTCGACGTGGGACAGACTACAGCACAAAGCCAGAGTCCTCTGTAGCTTGAAAAAGACCAGGGGTTATAACACCTCTTTCTAGGCCTTTAGTTAATGCAGTTCCCCAATTAACAGGTTAAGGTCCATTTAGACAGGTCAGGTTGTGGGGAGATGATAGTAACAATTAAGTGCAAGTTAAGAAACATAGCCTTTTTAAAAGAAACAGTGTTTGCTCTGTGAAGATAAACAGTGTGGACTAAGAGAGGTAAACCCCTGTGGACTAAGGGCGGTATAACTCCCGTGCACTAAGGTAAGTATAACCCCTGTGGACTGGACTAAGGGCGGTATAACCCCCGTGCACTAAGGTAAGTATAACCCCTGTTGACTGGACTAAGGGAGGTATAACCCCCGTGCACTAAGGTAAGTATAACCCCTGTGGAATGGACTAAGGGAGGTATAACCCCTGTGGACTAAGGTAAGTATAACCCCTGTGGAATGGACTAAGGTAAGTATAACCCCTGTGGAATGGACTAAGGTAAGTATAACCCCTGTGGACTAAGGTAAATATAACCCCTGTGGACCGGACTAAGGTAAGTATAACCCCTGTGGACTAAGGTACATACTGTATGGACTGGCCTAAATTAAGTATAAGCCCTGTGGACCGGACTAAAGTAAGTATAACCCTGTGGATTGGACTAAGGGTGGTAACCCCTGTGGACTAAGGTACATACTGTATAACTCCTGTGGACTGGACTAAGTTAAGTGTTATCCCTGTAGATTAGACTAAAGTAAGTATAACCCCTGTGGACTGGACTAAGGTAAGTGTAAGGGAGGTATTTAAGTCTGAAGGCACGATGAAACTGCCACGTTGAAAAGGGGCAGAAATAAAGCGCCCATTATGTAACGTGTAACGATTGCGACTCGATGCGTCAGACTCTTAAAAGTTATTAAAGTTTTCAGAAACAGAAACCACCGAGCAATACTTGGTCTGTTAATGCACTGTGAGAAGTGGTCTTCTATATTTATACATTCCTGTGAAAGTAACGATTATAGTCTTCGATGACTACTCGTGAAACTTTAACAAACAATTTAACAAAACAATTGTATAGGATATTGAAAAAGGGATTCCCCGTCATACTCAAACTACTAGAACACCCTGTGATCGATCAATCAAGTTACCTTCACCATGGCACCGGGAGTCTTCTCGTGGCTGCAGAAGGACTTTAATAGAGTTGAGTTGATATTAAAGTGCACCTGGTGGTGAATCAACAGCCTCCCTCTGCTACTTTATCTGCAGGAGCTTATTCTGACGTCCACAGGAGTGCAGACCTTCTCCGAGCACAGAGCTACTGTGGTGTAGAGGTGTCCCTCAGTGCAGCATCCTCCAGTTTATGCGGACGTGGCGCCTCCACTGAACCTCCACACAGCACTGGTTACACTAACATCTCCGGACATGCGTCACCCCCTACACGTCAACAATCTTTTTTTTTTAACTGTAATAAACTTTGTGGCGCAATAGCCTTGGCCGTGATCTGGAACACATTCAGTGACAACTGGGAATACAACTTTAACGTGTTTTAAAAAGCAACTAAATAGATTAAATCCGTGCGTGGGTGCACGTACACGGGTGTCTACTGGGTCGTACTGGGTGAACTGGTCTGGGCCCCGCCCCCCAGTGACTGGGACACGTCACCACGTCCAGTTCCAATAAGTTTACACACTATTTAGACGGCGTGCAGTTCGAGACTGCTATCACTAAAATGCAAAGCAAAAGTTAACAAGATTGTGTGTTGCGCAACATACTCATGTTTTACACACGGGCTCCTGCTGGCCGTGACGATGAATGTTAACATAGGGCCCCCTGTTGGCCGTGATGAGGAGGAGGCCCAGAGAACGGGGCTCAGGGGGAAATCTAGAACATCACAGAGCTGCTGGTTTTGGGGTGTCACTAGACTGGCCAGATCAACATTATGAGTGCACAAACGGTCCCACAATTACAAACTCAAATGAGAGTTTCGTTTCCATGATAAAAAAAATATTTTATTTAAATTCAAAATGCTAGAAAACAGTAGTTTTGAAAAAGGTCAAAATGGGCCCTTCTAACGAAAGGTACTGCGGGTTCTTTAAGAATCAACGGTTGATGCCCTTTAGCCCCACCTCTGGGTGTTGGAAGGAGGGTCCAAGGTTCGGATCCTCTGGAGAGCAGCATGCTCGATGGACGAACCAGTAGTGGCCACTAACCATGTGGTTGCAGAGGAGCCCAAGACTAAAGGATTTCATTGCCAGCGACTGCTCTGTAATTGTTGTGCATAAGACAATGAAACCATCTTGAATCTTGAATCTTGAAACAGTCCAACCACCACCAACTTGCTGAACCTATTTGCGTGCAAATTAAAATGGTATAATCACATTTGGTGAAAATATGTTATTTGCAGAGTAATATTATTTTAGCATTTCAATTCAAATACTTGAACTCCAATCCTAACTTGCATCATTGATAGTGAAGTCATGCAGCACATGCTTGTTGGGAGTATGGGATTTGGCATTTCATTGACCTACTGTAAGGGGAAATGAAAACAAGATATTCGTACATCCTTCTGCTGTAAGGTTGTAGAAAACAGCTGTTTGTTTCCTACATCTACTTGCCTTTCTTGCACTGTCAGTTTTGGTTCCATTTTTTGAATTTAAACAAAATAAGCTTAACTGTCTCAACTTCCTGGCCTTTCCTGGTCAGATGTTTCCTTATTAGTTTCAAATTGTAATTTCGTTTTGAATGTCAAATCCTTTACCATGTGATGATTTAGTCGTTACCTTACTTGATGTAATACTTGTCTTTGTTAAGTCATTAATCGTAAAATTCTTAGTGAAATTATGAAAGGGTACACTGCAGGCTTCTCGTGTGAGACATTTTCAACCAAGTTTTCATACATTTTAGTTACTGCATTGTTCTCCATTCCAATGAATGCGTCTTCTATTAATCTCACCTTTATTGAGTCAGCTCTCTTTCACTAACTGTCTGTCTCTCTCTCCCCCCCCTCTCTATTACTCTGTCTCTCTCTTCCCTCTCACTCTCTGTTACTTTGTCTCTCTCCTCCCTCTATCTCTAACTCTCTCTGTTTCACTCTCTCTCTGGCTAGACCAGAGAGATTCACAACTACATTTTGTGAGCTTTCTTTCTAGTTTCTTTCACCATTTTCTCCCTGTATCCTCCAAGTCCATGGAGCTCCTCTGAATTCTAATGCATTATGTTCTGCTTGTTGTTTTATGTCTGGTCTTCTGCTGTACCAAAACAGTACAAGCTCTTGCTTGTAATTCTTCCAATGTGTGCACCAGGCCTTGCATTTAGAAGATCATGCCTTTTGCATTCGGCTTCCTAACTTTCCCGGAAACTGCTCTGAGCTGGCTCTCTGTCCTCTTTGACTTGCTGAGATTTTTGTTTGTCTGGAGGAGAGGGCTGTCCTT